>JASTWR010000997.1:0-25000 GCA_030770355.1 Harpagoxenus sublaevis | reverse complement strand
ATACCACAATATAACCATACCCAGTAGCGACACTCAGCCGTCCGACCCGGAATAAAATTTTAGTGCGCATGTGCGAGTCCGTACATCTCACAACATGGTTGCGCCCAGTTGTGCCTCGAACATCGTAGGTAAACTCAACCTCCACAGTTTAGTGACATGTTTTTTATTTGAATAAATTTTGTCTTTTTATTAGTGATAAAAAATTCCTGGCAAGAAAAGGGTGTGACGTGCTACATTAAAATGAAGTTAATGAAGAGAGGTGGATATAGTTGTGCCATAGAGTTGTTCAAATATTTCTGGGCGTGAATCTAGTCCCAGTTTTTTTCGTTTTCCAAAAGACCCAGATAGGTAAAAATAATTTCCATTAGCGGATTTGTTAATTGAATTATATATCAAGTGTTTTCTCATTAATATTTTACACAAAATATCTTTCAAAGCAAAATTGTGGTTAGAAAAATGTGGTCACGAAATTAACACGTCACCAAAAAATTTATATAAAAATTACAAAGTTTGTGGTGATCATTTTAAATCGTCGATGTTTTTAAACGATTTGAAAAACAGACCAACCACATGCAATCCCTGAACTAATAGAAAATGATAATGAATCTTTTGAATTATCAAGTGAAAACAACGCAACATTTAATTTGAGTGATGATTCTGAGGAAAATACAGTAACATCAAGTAAGCAGTTTTGAACTGTGTGTGTGTGTGTGTGTGTGTGTGGTTGGAAATATTAAAAATTTGGTGAACATAATTACTATATTTCAGTCGAGTGTGATATCATTAAATCTAACTGTAATAAGTAACAATTGGAATTATTTGGAACTGGCTTTTCAGGCAAGGTTGAATGTCAGGCAATATCAGGTAGTAATTTTAGTTCAATATAGAATTAACTAATGCTAGTAACATAAAATTTTAGTGAATTAGATAATAAAATTGATGTATTGTTATTACAATTTATATATTCGTTCTTCCTTTGTAATGAATGGAATATAATCATTAATTTTTTAAGTTTTGTAATTGATGTAGTATTTTTAAATATTACAGTTAACAACCATCACGGGTAATATGAACATGAGCAAGTGGAATCAGTATCGCATCAGTATGCTCAAACAGAGCTACAACAGTTGCATCAGTATAGTCAAACAGAGCCAAAATTTTCTAATCATTCCCCGCGCAAAAAAATTTTGAGAGGCAGAATTGAGGCGTTACATCGAGAGGTTCGAAAATTAAAACAACAATTAGAACAACAGAAAAACGTTTCTACTACTTCTTATGTAAGTTTATTACACAGTAACAGCACATAGTGATAGTGAATATTACATGTTTTTAATTATTCCAATTATTGTTTCAGTTGACATTGACATCTGGAGCACATTTTTTCTACTGAAGGATGTCCATTAGGAACAATTAATTTAAAAAATGGATATTAATGTTTATACAGGGTGTTCCAGACCTCACGTATAACCTGTTAATGACAGATTCCTGAGATTATTTGGGGGCAAAAATCCTAATGCCAAAATGTCGAGGCTGCTACAGTATTTGAACGGGAAAGGTTTAAAGTTGACCAATCAGCTTGTGTAAATTTCGCGCGCTCAGGGATGTCGCATATCAAAACGGCTCTTCCACACTTCACTCAACTCGATAGAAATATTTGAAATTATTATTTCTTTTATTTTTTCGTGCACTATTCTCAAGACTGACTTCCTAAATTGTTGTACGAAAACAGGATACATGTCGAATTGCAAAGTATTCATGTAAAACGTGCCGCGGACAAATGACATTTAATTCTCATAATTGGTACAAAGTATGATGTGCTGCATAAAATGGCGATTAGGAAAAAAGATATTATTGAGAAAAAAAATACTATAAATACTAACATGTTTGGAAATAATTTAAAAAATATTTTTATGCATTTTTTACTCAATGACAGAACAAATAAAAATATTAGCTTTTGCGCCCAATGATCTATATTCGCTTTTGAGCTCAATAATTATATATATTTTGTATACATTTTACAATTCTATTTACACAATAAGTTACGAAAAATTTTAAAATAAAATGATACAAAATACACAAAAGTATTATTTTCATTTCTTTTACTTCAAGAAATTCTCTGGATTATAATTGAAATTGCGCAAAAAATCATTTTTGATTACATATACTCATATACATTTCTTTATTATATATGTACATTTCAATCGTAGCGCCGGTACATCTGACAATATGGCGACGTACCACGTGACTTGAGGACAACTACATCAAAGGTGCCGACACTCAGTGTCGCTCTGGGTATGGTTATACTGTCCCGATACCCCGTCGGAGCCCCGACGAAAGCCGATGGGAGCCGATCTCCGCCGCGTTCAAACACGCGTATCTCGCCCCGCTCCGACCGCCGCGCGGCCCGTGCGGGGGCCAGCCTCCCCACCGAAACCGCTCCGGAGGAGTATAAAGAGCGGCGGCGCGGCCAAAAACTCGCCTTTTTCGTTTCCCTTCAACTCGAGAACAGCACGATCCGCTGCTTTCGAAGAGAAGAAACCTTACCCACGCTTCCTAGGGCGGCACTCAAACGGGGTACAGAGATCTGGGCCTCGGCCAAGCAGTCTTGGCAGCCACCCGAACTCCCGTCCCGGTCGCAACGGTAATACGTGGTCGAAGGATCTCGGCCTTGTGACAAACAGTCTTGTCGCCGGAGCCCCGGATATTGCGAACCAAACGGTCGGCCCGTTTGCACTGGACCGACCGTTCCCCGTATGCACATTCCTGCACCTGTTGTAATTATCGCGCCCGTCTTCGTTCAATACCGCGTCGTGTGCACTCGCACATCGTTTAATACTGCGCCGTGTGCACTCGCATATCCTGTAGATTATCGCGCCCGTCTTCGTTTAATACCGCGTCGTGTGCACTCGCACATCGTTTAATACTGCGCCGTGTGCATTCGCATAAGCTTGTAAATATCGCGCCCGCCTCCGTGTAAATGTCGCGCCGTGTGCGTTAGCACATCTTGTAATACCGCGCCGCATGCATTCGCGTATCTTGTAATACCGCGCCGCGTGCATCGCATTTTTTGTAATACTGCGCCACATGCCCTCGCATAGCCAGTAAATATCGCGCCCGCCTCCGTGTAAATGCCGCGCCGTGTGCGTCAGCACATCTTGTAATACTGCGCCGTGTGCACTTGCACATCCGTGTAAATATCGCGCCCGTCTCCGTGTAACATTGCGCCGCTGTAAATTTCGCGGTCTGCATTCGTCTCAAACTTAATGTACTATCAAGAGACACGGTAGTGTCTCGCGCCAAGTACGCGCGGAGCGAGACAGCCGTGGCTCTATATACGCGACGCAACGAGTTGCGAGTACCCGAGATTTTTAAATCTCGATAACCAGCGAACAGATCAAGTTTTAACTAGGTTTATCGTAAAACTTGGACCAAATTTATATCAGAAAAGTGTTTTTATTTTTCCGCTACGTGCCCTACGAGCGGAGATATCGCGATGCAAAACTCAAAGCTGAAAATTCACAATTAAGAAACGTCGACGTATTACGGTTGCTGTGCTCGCCACGGCGCGGCGGCGCTGCTGGGGGGTCTGATTTTCTTGTGGCGTTTATACCCTTGCCGTTATGCGGCGCTCTAGTCTCTACGCGTAGAGATGCGTTAGTTCCATCGATCGATCACATGTGAGGTGACAGAAGTAAACATAACCGTAAAGTGGCCCATACACGTCGCGAGTCCGGCTCGGCTCGGTTTCCACTCGTTCGTGGGTGAGATGTTACGAGACGGGCTCGACGTCCGACGAGCCAAATTTCGGGACTATTCGGGAGTGTGTGTGTGGTGGAAAACGTTTGAGTCCGGCTCGCGAATGAAACGTACGCATGTTATGGACCGCTTCAGACGTCCGCGTCGCGTCGTCGAGATTAGATCAACGGGATGAACGTTTATAGAATCGAGACTATTCGGGAGTGTGTGTGTGTGTGTGTGTGGTGAAAAACGATCGAGTCCGGTTCGCAAATCAAGCTCGCCGAGTCGGACTCGCGAATCAAACTCGTACATGTTATGGGCCGCTTTAGACGTCCGCGTCGTCGAGATGTATGTAAACATAACCATAAAGCGGCCCATACACGTCGCGAGTCCTGGCGAGTCCGGCTCGGCTCGGTTTCTGCTCGTTCGTGGGTGAGATGTTACGAGATGGGCTCGGCGTCCGACGAGCCAAATTTCGGGACTATTCAGGAGTGTGTGTGTGGTGAAAAACGTTTGATTCCGGCTCGCGAATCAAACTCGTACATGTTATGGGCCGCTTTAGACGTCCGCGTCGTCGAGAAATATTCCGTCCGCGTCGTTGCGTCCGAATACTCCGAACGAAGTGCAGTGCTGGAGTGACAGAGTTCGAGCCTTGCGGATGGCTGGTTCCTGGGATACACCCTGTGCGAGGGTCGCGAGGTTAAATCTATCGTACGTATTGCTCTTTCTCGCGGTCACGCTCGCGTTCCCCGCTCGCGTTCTCTCTCTCTCTCTCTTTCTCTCTCTCTCTCTCTCTCTCTCTCTCTCTCTCTCTCTTCTCTCTCCTCTCTCTCGGTGAGTACCGCATGTTGCATTGTTTCCTTGCTCCGGCTTTTTGTGAATTTTATCGCTGCCGTAAGCTGCCTTCGGGCTGTTTTGTTCTAGGCTTGAGCTGGTCTTTTGTTGCTCGTGAGGATTGATATTGAGTCTTTCTTTTCGGGCAACCTAATAGCCTGATATTTTCTGGAAAAGCTGGCACTATTTTCTAACCTCAAACTGGCCTGAGTCTGGCGTACATCTGCTTTCCTGCGCATGCTCCCGCTTCTTGTATCTTCTGGCATCTTTTTCGTGCATGTGGCGACACCTGTGGGCTTTGAGTTGCACCACTTTTCGTTACCCACCGAACTGCTGCTCTGCATTTTAATTCTTCTCCTTGTTGCGGTCACCAAATCAACTATGCAGCGTACGGGCATCAGGTGTACTAGGTGCAAGAAGCCGATCGCGACCGAGTCTGTTGAGTGCAAGTGCGGGAAAACTTTTCATCCTGGTTGCGTCAAGCCATATTCCGTGACCAAATACGCGGATCATTGCTGTAAAGAGCTGGCTGCTTCACAGCCTCCGGTGCCTGGTACGGACGGTGCTGACGGTGTTGTGCCTTGCGAGTCATTAGCTGCTTCTCTGGCTCCTCCCCTTACACCTGGGGTAGAATGTACCGAGCAGTTTGACTTTACCAATGCAACCAGCCAAACCGTTGATACAACCAACATGCTTTTACGTCAACTGATCGTGCAATTTAAGGCGTCAAAAGCACGATTCTCCGCGTTTGTCGAGGCGTCGGATTCACGATTCTCTACTTTTGTCGAGGACCATCGGCGTACGAACAGTGCTCTCAATGACAAACTCAACCAACTTAATAGTATTGCAAAAAGTGTTGAACGCAACAGTCAGCGTATTGCTGAGTTGGAGCGGCAGTGTGCTGCTCTCGCGAGTGAGGTGCGCGATTTAAAGAGTGATCCGAGTGGTCCTCATCCTGTTTCGCAGCCTTCCACGTCTCGAGTCTTGCGAAAATCGGATATTATCATTTCCGGGATACCAGGTTCTCTATCCGACACATCTGAACAGCTCGTTACTAGTGTTTTTTGCGCGCTGGGTACACCGCGGCTTGTATCCGATGTTCTTGAGACTCGAGATGTGGGGGTTAGCAACGTGTCTGCGATGCGTGATGTGGCACCTAGCACTGTTTCCGCCTCCGATCGTGCTGTCACTACTGTTAAACCGCGATCAATTATTGTTGTACTTAAGTCTCAACAGATTCGCGACTATATTCTTTGTGCTATACGCCGTAAGCGTCGACTAACTGTCCTCGATGTTTTCTCTCAAGATCTCCCTGGCCAAATTTATATAAACGAACTGCTTCCTACGGATATTTACAAATTGTTGCGCCGGACTCGAGTTAAGGCCAGGCAGTTATCTTTCAAGCATGTATGGTGCACGAACGGAATGATTTTGTCCGCAAGGCACATGGCCAGCATCCCATATTGATTACTTCTGAGGCTGATGTAGCGGGGCTTCAATGACTCTCGGCTGATGCTGGCTGTGTTCCTTCTGTTTCTATGACCTGGCTTCACTTATATATTTCCGACGATCTTGTTGACTCTGACATTTGTTACGGCACATGCATGCCTCTCTTATTCACCACTATATGTAATATGATTTACATCCTTTTTCACTTTACGTTTAACGTGACAATCGCTTTAGGTTTAATAAAAGTTCTACATATGCACATGTGAGCCTCTCTTTTTCACCACGATGAAATATTTAATGATTTATAAGCTTCTTCACATTATAATCGTTTTATGCTTAAGTAAGTTCTACATAGGTCTAGTTTACGTGGTTATACTTGTTTTTTTGCTTGAGAGAGCACAATAACTGAATTTCGTTGATTTATAATTTTTCAGCAGTATTTCAGATAATTTTACATTTTTCAACAAAATTTTGGTTATATGACGCAATATTATCATATTAGTTATGTATATTCAAACGTCTTTCACTCGAATTATTTTGTCTTATAATAAGTCGTGAAGCATTGGCTAAAGTGGAAATAGTATTACCTTTTGATAATTGTCATTATTATCTTCATTGTTTCCATTTTTGCTTTCTGCTCTATTGTTGTTATCACACTGCGTCTTGTATCTTTAAGTTTAAACATATTCTAACTTCTGTCTTTTGTATTTCGCTTTTGCTTATTTCATATATATCTTTGTATAATTCACTATTTGCCTAAAGTCTTGACTATGGCATAATAAAAATCAATCAATCAATCAATCTCTCTCTCTCTCTCTCTCTCTCTCTCTCTCTCTCTCTCTCTCTCTTCTGTCACTGCGGACAGAAGGAGATCTGTCATTGTCGTACTCAAGTCGCGTGAGATCCGCGACTATATTCTCAGCGTTATGCGCCGTAAACGTCGACTTACTGTCCACGAGGCTTTCTCTGGAGATGTCCCCGGACATATTTATGTCAACAAACTCCTTCCTACTAATATCTATAATTTGTTGCGCCGGACTCGGATTGAAGCCAGGCGGCTATCTTTCAAGCATGTATAGTGCAGGGACGGCCAAATTTTTGTACGTAAAGACCATGGTCTATCTCCAATTCTGATCACTACTGAGTCTGACTTAGTGGGGCTTCAGTGACTTGTGGTCGATGCTGGCCGTGTTCCGTCTGCTTCGCATGATTGTCTCGCTATTGCTCACTTCAACGCTAGCTCCCTTCCTGCTCATCTTGAGTCAATTCAAACATTTTTATCGTTCAAATTTTTTCACATTATCTCAATTTCTGAGACCTGGCTTCACTCACATATTTCCGATGATCTAGTGCGTATCTCTGGTTATTATTTGTTGCGTGTTGACATGGAGGGCGGGGAGGGAGGTGGTGTTGCTTGTTACGTGCATGAATCATTGCGGGCGCGCGTTCTGGCGTCGTCGCCTTCCGCTTTCTCAAATGCACCCGAATATCTTATTCTTGACATCCGTTATGGCACGTGCAAGCCTCTCTTATTTACCACTATGTACCGCAGACCAAAGTGCAAAAATTTCAGTAATTATATCGACGCGCTTACTACATTTATACATAGTTATAAGAACATCATTATTACTGGCGACTTGAATTGTAACCTCCTCGCTTCATCATATGAATCTAATCACCTTAGGGCCTTTGTCTCACAGTTGTCGCTTAATATTGTCGAATCGCGGTCGACTTTTCACACCAGCTCCTCAGACTCATGGTTAGACGTTTTCATAGTTGACAACTTGGATAAAGTTTTATCTTTTCGAAAGTCTGACGCTCCCTTTATCAATGGTCAAGATCTTATCGAGATGTCCTATTCATTCAAGGTTCCGTCCTTCACTAATCGCACCTTAGTTCGACGCCGCTATAAGAGATTTGACGAACAAGCGTTCGTTCAGACTCTTACTTCTAAGCTCTCTACATCTTTCCCGTCTGATTTTGGTCCGACGAGCCCGGGTGAGTCGGACATTGATAACATCCTGAGCACTATTACTAACGATTTTACTGCTAGCCTTGATCTACATGCTCCCGTTCATTCTTTTCGTGTGACTCGTCCATCAGCGCCTTGGCTTACCGAAGACCTCTCACGCCGAATTCGGCATCGCAACGGTCTATTTAATGCCGCGCGTAGATCAGGCAACATTCTTGATTTTCACATTTACAGGTTTTACAGGAATCGTCTCACGCTTGATTTAAGGGGAGCCAGAGAGAAGTTCCATATGAACAGATTAAGCACAGTTTCCGATCCGTCCAAGATTTGGCGTGAACTTGCCAACCTTGGTTTAGTTGAATCGCCTCTTTCCTCACCTCTTGTCTTTTTTTCACGTGATCTCTTGAACGCCCATTATTCCTCAGTCTCTAATTGTTATCCTTCCTGTTCACAATCTCAATTCTCCAATATCATTTCATCCATTATGCCTGACGAACCACTTTTTAGTTTCACTGAAATATCTCACGATAACCTTCTCTCCTTAATGGTTTCTTCACCTTCTGTTTCCTTTGCATCTGGTTACGATCAATTACCACTGTTCGCCATTGCCTTGGCCTTTCCTCATATTGGTAACCTTTTGACATCTTTTTTCAATTGCTGTCTCAATCTGGGTTATTTCCTATCTCTCTGGAAACGCGCCATAGTACGTCCTCTCTCTAAAGTGAGATCACCTACTTCTCCCTCTGAAACAAGACTCATTGCCAACTTGTGTGAACTTTCCAAGCTGTTTGAAAAAATCCTTCATCGCCAAATCGTTGACTTCATCAATTTGCACCATATTCTCGACGACCGTCAATCGGGTTATCGTAAGGGTTACTCTACGCAGTCTGCCCTTCTCAGACTATCTCACGATATTAAGAGTGGCGTCGACGTTGGTGAGGTATTGATCCTTGTCCTCTTTGACTTCAGTAAGGCTTTTGACACTGTCTCTCATCCTTTGCTTTTGTCGAAACTGAGGAAATTAGGGTTTTCTTATCTTGCCCTCAGATTAATTTTTTCGTACCTCACTGGTCGCTCTCAGGCGGTCGTTGATCTGGTTGATGGATTCTCCGATTGGCTATCCATCACCTCTGGTGTTCCTCAGGGATCAGTATTGGGACCGCTTCTCTTTTCCTTTTTCATTAATGACATTGGTGCGTTCCTCAGATTTACCCAACGCTTGATTTTCGCTGATGACTCTCAGATTTACCGTAAGTGTCTCTTTGGTCGATTGAACGTTGCTTTGCAGTTGGTGGCGCATGATGTTGGAGTTATCTCTAAATATGCGACCACAAATGGTTTGTCTCTTAATCTTAAGAAATCCAAAGTATTAATATTCGGTAGCAAGCGTTACATTAACCAGATAGATCTTCACGATTTACCTCTTATCTCCGTTAGTGGTACCTCTATTCCGTTTGTCTCTCAGGCTCGGAATCTGGGTGTCATTATGAGCTCTGATCTATCTTGGGACAGCCATGTCGCTCACATTTCTAAGAGGGTACACTTTACCCTGCACAAGCTTAAGTTTCATAAAAACTCCTTATCATTTCAATTACGTGTTAAACTCGTGTCTGCATTGATTTGGCCTCTGTTGGACTACTGCTCTCTTGTTTACAACGATGTTACTGATGAGCTTAACACAAAACTGCAGAGGCTTATCAACTTTACGATTCGGTTTATCTTTAATCTGAGACGCGACAAACATATTACGCCTTACCGTCACCGATTAGGGTGGCTGTCTGCTAGGAACAGACGTCTTTATTTCCTTGGTATTGAAATGTATAAGATATCTTATGGCATGTCTCCTAGCTACCTCTTTGAGATCTTTGTCAGAGCCGATCTCTTGATTAGACGATCGTCACGGCTAGCACTGCCTCGTACCTTCCAAATTCCTATTCACAGAACTGAGACTTACCACCAGTCCTTTCACCTCGCTGGTATTTACTTATGGAATTCGCTTCCTACCGAGATTGTATCGTCTTCGTTTCTCAAAGAATTTAAACAAAAGCTCAACGGCTATCTATTTACACTTGAGCTTAGTTCTGTGTGAGTTCTGTTTGAGGCTCTACCCTAAGGCTATCCACTGTCTATGTAAGATGTAGCGTTAGTGCGTGTTAGGTTTAAGTACATTTAGTCTAAGTCGTTCTAGTCACTGTACATATATCGTCGCTACTTCTACGTCCAAACTAGTTTTAAGTTTCAATATTATTTTTCTGCTATATATTATTTTCTTTTGTTGTTAGAGAGAGCACGACTGAATTCCGTTGATTATTATTTCTTCAGCATTATTTCAGTTATTTATACTTTTTCAACGAAGTTTGGTAGTGAAGCGTATGCTAAGGTGGAAGCAATATTATTACTTTTTGCAATATTGTTATTATTATCTTTATTGTTTCCGCTTTTGCTCACTGCTTCATTATAGTTATCTCATCAGTTCTGTATCTTTTTGTTCACACTTATTTTAACTTCTGTTTTTATCTTACTTTTGTATACTTTATGTTTATCCTTGTATCATTGATTATTTGCCTAAAGTCTCGACTATGGCATAATAAATAAACTCAAACTCAACTCTCTCTCTCTCTCTCTTTCTCTAACAATCTCTCTCGGTGAGTACCGCATGTTGCTGCGTTTCCTTGCTCTGGCTTTCGGCGAACTCCATCTCTGCCGTAACTGCCTTCGGGCCGTTTTTGTTACAGATTTAAGCAAGTTTTTCGTTGCTTGTTAAGATAGATATTTCATCTTTCTTTCCTTGCAACTGCTGTGCTGGATATCTTGGAGTACAAGTTCACTTCTCATTCTAACCTCACTTTTGCCTGATCTTGGGATTGTGCATGAATTACCATCCGATTTGCGCACGTGGCGACATCTCTGGGCTTTGATACACACCACCAACTGTTACCCTCAGAACTGCTGCGCTGCATATTGGTTTTACTCTTTGCTGTAGTCACCTTATCAATCATGTCACAATCAAGGACTGATAACACAGCTAATGTGCTTTTGCATCAGCTGATTGAGCAGTTGAAATCGTCCGATGCGCGTTTCTCCGCATTTGTTGAGGACCAACGGCGCACCAACGCTGTACTGCATGACAAACTGAATCGGTTGAGCATCATCGCTAAAAGTGTCGATCGGAACTGTCAGCGTATCGCTGAACTAGAGCAGCGGTGTGCCGCTTTTGCGAATGAAGTGCGTGATTTAGAGAGTAATCTGAGTGGTCCTTATCTTGCTCCGCGGCCTTCCGCGTCTCGAGTGTTGCGAGCATCGGATATTATTATTTCCGGGATACCAGGTTTTCTGACCGACACATCGGAACAGCTTGTCTCTAGTGTTCTTCACACGCTGGGTGCACCGCAGCTTACTTCCGATGTTCTCGAGACTCGTGACGTGGGGGGTAGTGACGTGTCTGCGATGCGTGGTGTGGCGCCTAGCACTGTGTCTGCCTCCGATCGTGCTGTCACTGCTGTCGGTCAGAGATCTATAATTGTTGTATTTAAATCGCAACAGATTCGCGACTATATTCTCAGACTATATTTTGCTTTGCGCCGTAAACGTCAACTGACTGTCCTTGATGTTTTCTCTAAAGATCTCCCTGGCCAAATTTATATAAACAAACTGCTTCCTACGGATATTTACAAATTGTTGCGCCGGACTCGAGTAAGGGCCAAGCAGTTATCTTTCAAACATGTATGGTGTATGAACGGAATGATTTTTGTCCGCAAGCCACATGGTCAGTCTCCCATATTGATTACTTCTGAGGCTGATTTAGCGGGGCTTCAATGACCCTAGACTGATGCTGGCTGTGTTCCTTCTGTTTCTGTGACCTGGCTTTACTAATATATTTCCCACGATCTTGTTGACTCTGACATTTGTGATGGCACATGCATGCCGCTCTTATTCACCACTATATGTAATATGATTTTCATGCTTTTTCACTTTACGTTTAACGTGACAATCGCTTTAAGTTTAATGAAAGTTCTACATATGCACATGTGGCCTCTCTTTTTTACCACGATGAAATATTCAATGATTTATAAGCTTTTTCATTCTATGTTTAACTTCACAATTGTTTTAGGCCTAGTAGTTCTACATTCGTCTAATATACGTGGTTATACTCGTTCTTTTGTTCGAGAGAGTACAATAACTGAATTTCGTTGACTTATAATTCTTCAGCAGTATTTCGGATAATTTCACTTTTCAACGAAACTCTTAGCTTTACATTTTTAGCTGTATATTTTGCTACTTATTTGTTGTACATAAATTGTTGCTACTTCAACGTCCTAACTAGTTTTAAGTATTAATGTTATTTCTGCGATTTTTTCTTTTGTTGTTGGGAGAGAGCACGACTGAATTCTGTTGATTTTTATTTCTTCAGTATTATTTCAGTCATTTATACTGTCAGCGAAATTTGGTTCTGAAGCGTTTGCTGAAGTGGAAATAATATTATTACTTTTTGCAATATAGTCATTATTATCTTCATTGTTTCCGCTTTTGCTCACGGCTTTATCATAATTATCTCATCTGTTCTATATCTTTTTAGTTCTTACTTATTCAATTTTTTTGTTTTATTTTACCTTATGTATATCCTTGTATTTTTCATCATTTGCCTAAAGTCTTGACTATGGCATAATAAACAAACTCAAACTCAAACAATGACTATCAAATATATCTGATAAAATTAAATCTAAATATTTTTTGTATTATAACACAAAAATTATATCTGACAGTGACATCCTTAATTAAATGTGCAGTGTAGTTTGTATTATAAATTATTAATTGTCTTATTTTGTTAACAAACTTTACTATACATATATTATCTACTATGACATTCTGCCAATAGCATCGTACATGCCAAATTCTGTATCAAATCTGTTTTTTTTGCGACAAAATTTATTTATAGCAAACACTGGATAATGTGCTCTCGACAAAGGACCACGCACTAATTATATGGAAAAAGTGGCCACCGTTAAAATCGACGAAAACTACGGAAAACTGTAGTTTGTGTGATGCCGATGAAAAGTTCGAATCCGCACAACCCTCAAAATATGCTAGTTTTTAAGCTACGAGCCTATAAAGGTAATAATGGTGGTATAAAACGTACACATATTATACATAGTATACCCACTCTTAGCGTTAGCCAAGATCAACCAGCGTAGAGGTGGTGAGTGTCTGATCTCCTTTTTTGTTCTTGTTTTTATTTTTTAATACTTTCTTAATATTTTTTTTTTAATATTTTTCATTTTTTTATTTTTTATTTTTTATTTTTGTTTTTTTCTTTTTATCTTATAGTGTTTTCCTATTGTCTCAAATCTTGATTTTTCCTATTACCAGCATCAATGATGTTATGGTATCTCGGATATGCGCGTCATCAACCAAATGTAAAATATCCAAGCAATGCATTATTGCATAACATCATTGATGCTGGTAATAGGGAAAATCAAGGTTTGAGACAATAAAAAAAACACTATAAGATAAAAAGAAAAAAACAAAAATAAAAAATAAAAAAATCAAAATATTAAAAAAATATTAAGAAAATAAAAACAAGAACAAAAAAGGAGATCAAACACTCACCACCTCCACGCTGGTTAATCTTGGGTAACGCTAAGAGGGGGTATACTATGTATAATATGTGTACGTTTTATACCACCAATATCACCTTTATAGGCTCGTAGCTTAAAAACTAGCATATTTTGAGGGTTGTGCGGATTTGAACTTTTCATCGGCATCACACAAACTACAGTTTTCCGTAGTTTTCGTCGATTTTAACGGTGGCCTCTTTTTCTATATAATTAGTGCGTGGTCCTTTGACTTTGCCTAATACATTCATATTTTATGTCTTAATTTTTTTAATGATTTATAAATCAAGAGACACGGTAGTGTCTCGCGCCAAGTACGCGCGGAGCGAGACAGCCGTGGCTCTATATACGCGACGCGACGAGTTGCGAGTACCCGAGATTTTTAGATCTTGATAACCAGTGAACGGATCAAGTTCTAACTAGGCTTATCGTAAAGTTTGGACCAAATTTATATCAGGAAAGTGTTTTTATTTTTCCGCTACGTGTTCTACGAGCGGAGATATTGCGATGCAAAACTCAAAGCTGAAAATTTACAATTAAGAAACGTCCACGTTCTCCGTTTGCTTCGTTCGCCACGGCGCGCGGCGCAGCGCTGTAGTGTCTGATTTTGTCCAGTTCATACTCTTGCCGTTATTATGCAATGCGGCGCTGGCGTTAGTTCAATCACATGTGATATGACACATGTAAACATAACCATAAAGCAGCCCATACACGTCGCGAGTCCGGCTCGGCTCGGTTTCTACTCGTTCGTGGGTGAGATGTTACGAGACGGGCTCGGCGTCCGACGAGCCAAATTTCGGGACTATTCGGGAGTGTGTGTGTGGTGAAAAACGTTCGAGTCCGGTTCGCGAATCAAACTCGTACATGTAATAATGGGCCGCTTCAGACGTCCGCGTCGTCGCGTCCGAACACTCCGAACGGAGTACATGAGTGCTAGAGTGACAGAGTTCGCGCTTTGTGGATAGCTGGTTCCTGGGATACACCCTGAGCGAGGATGGCGAGGTTATATCTATCGTACGTATTGCTCTTTCTTGCGGTCACGCTAGCGTTCCCCGCTCGCGTTCCCCGCTCGCGTTCCCCGCTCGCGTTCCCCGCTCGCGTTCCCCGTTGGCGTTTCCAGCTCGCGTTCTCTCTCTCTCTCTCTCTCTCTCTCTCTCTCTCTCGACTAACTATCCTTGATGTTTTCTCTAAAGATCTCCCTGGCCTAATTTATATAAACGAACTGCTTCCTACGGATATTTACAAATTGTTGCGCCGGACTCGAGTTAAGGCCAGGCAGTTATCTTTTAAGCATGTATGGTGCACGAACGGAATGATTTTTGTCCGGAAGGTGCATGGTCAGCCTCCCATATTGATTGCTTCTGAGGCTGATTTAGCAGGGCTTCAATGACCCTCGGCTGGTGCTGGCTGTGTTCCTTCTGCTTCCGCGACCTGGCTTCACTTATATTTTTCCGACGATCTTGCTGACTCTGACATTTGTGACGGCATACATACCTCTCTTATTCACCACTATGTGTAATATGATTTACAAGCTTTTTCACTTTACGTTCAATGTGACAATCGCTTTTGGTTTAATGTAAGTTCTACACATGCACATGTGGCCTCTCTTTTTCACCACTATGAATTATTTAGTGATTTATAAGCTTTTTTATTTTATGTTTAACTTTACAATTGTTTTAGGCCTAAATAAGTTCTACATTCGTCCAATATACGTGGTTATACTCGTTTTTTTGTTCGAGAGAGCACAATTACTGAATTCCGTTGATTTATTATTCTTCAGCAGTATTTCAGATAATTTCACTTTTCAACAAAATTCTTAGCTTTACATTCTTAGCTGTATATTTCGCTACATATTTACTACATGTGTATTTTTAACGAAATTCTTAGCTGTATATTTTGCTACTTATTTACTACAAGTGTATTTCATTGTTTTTATCTGCTTTTATTGTACCTTTGCCCTTTAGCTTTTGCTTGGGCATAATAAACCTAATCAATCAATCAATCAATCAATCTCTCTCTCTCTCTCTCTTTCTCTCTCTCTCTTTCTCTCTCTCTCTCTCTCTCTCTCTCTCTCTCTCTCTCTCTCTCTCTCTCTCTCTCTCTCTCTCTTTTTCTCTAATAATGACTATCGAATATATCTGATAAAATTAAATCTAAATTTTTTTTGTATTATAACACAAAAATTATATCTGACATTGACATCCTTAATTAAATGTGCAGTGTAGTTTGTATTATAAATTATTAATTGCCTTATTTTGTTAACAAACTTTACTATACATATATTATCTACTATAACATTCTGCCAATAGCATCGTACATGCCAATTTCTGTATCAAATCTGTTTTTCTTTCGACAAAATTTATTTAAAGCAAACACTGCATAATGTGCTCTCGATAAACTTGACTTTGCCTAATATATTCATATTTTGTGTCTTAATTTTTTAAATAATTTATAAATTTATACAAACTACACTGCACATTTAAGGATATCAAACTCAGATATAATTCTTGTAAGTTATAATACCAAAAATATTTACATTTGATTTTATCAGACACAAATGTTGATGTCGATAGACATTATGGCATTTGATGTATCTGTAACAAAAAGGGGTGATATCCGTACAAAATTACCTTTTACAAAAAGGTAAAAAAAAGACGCCAAGCACGCGTGGTGTACCTTGAAAAAATCGAAGTAGTTATCTTTGTACCTCGAAAAAATCCAAGTAATATCTTTATCTTGAAAAAATCGAAGTAATATATTTTTTACAAAAAAAAAAGAAATGATATCTATAAATTATGCGCCAATTAAATATATATTATATCGACAAACAACTATTGTTCTTTTAAAAAATGTATTCCCATTAAAGTGAAAAAATTAATATAAAATGTGAAAAATTTTAGTGAAAAAAACTTGGCGATGCAAAATTTTAAAATATTTGAAAGCAATAAATAACTAATTTAAAATATTAAATTAATAATTACAATGTGAATGTAGAGACTTTTACACATTAATTTAAAGTACTTTTTCCATTTATAGAAATTGTTTTATTAATATATATTATTATGTTTAGCAGCGCCAAGTTTTTTTTACTACAATTTTTCACATTTTATATTAATTTTTTTACTTTAATGGGAATACATTTTTTAAAAGAACAATAGTTGTTTGTCGATATAATATATATTTAATTGGCGCATAATTTATAGATATCATTTCTTTTTTTTTTTGTAAAAAATATATTACTTGGATTTTTTCGAGGTACAAAGATAACTACTTCGATTTTTTTAAGGTACACCACGCGTGCTTGGCGTCTTTTTTTTACCTTTTTGTAAAAGGTAATTTTGTACGGATATCACCCCTTTTTGTTACAGATACATCAAATGCCATAATGTCTATCGACATCGTCATTTGTGTCTGATAAAATCAAATGTAAATATTTTTTGTATTATAACTTACAAGAATTATATCTGAGTTTGATTTCCTTAAATGTGCAGTGGTTTGTATAAATTTATAAATTATTTAAAAAATTAAGACACAAAATATGAATATATTAGGCAAAGTCAAGTTTATCGAGAGCACATTATGCAGTGTTTGCTTTAAATAAATTTTGTCGAAAGAAAAACCGATTTGATACAGAAATTGGCATGTACGATGCTATTGGCAGAATGTTATAGTAGATAATATATGTATAGTAAAGTTTGTTAACAAAATAAGGCAATTAATAATTTATAATACAAACTACACTGCACATTTAATTAAGGATGACAATGTCAGATATAATTTTTGTGTTATAATACAAAAGAAATTTAGATTTATACAAACTACACTGCACATTTAAGGATGTCAAACTCTCAGATATAATTCTTGCGTTATAATACAAAAAATATTTACATTTGATTTTATCAGACATAAATGTCGATGTCGATATACATTATGGCGTTTGATGTATCTATAACAAAAAGGGGTGATATCCGTACAAAATTACCTTTTACAAAAAGGTAAAAAAAAGACGCCAAGCACGCGTGTTGTACCTTGAAAAAATCGAAGTAGTTATCTTTGTACCTCGAAAAAATCCAAGTAATATCTTTACCTTAAAAAAACCAAAGTAATATATTTACCTTGAAAAAATCGAAGTAATATATTTATTACAAAAAAAAGAAATGATATCTTTAAATTATGCGCCAATTAAATATATATTATATCGAAAAATAACTATTGTTCTTTTAAAAAATGTATTCCCATTAAAGTGAAAAAATTAATATAAAATGTGAAAAATCGTAGTGAAAAGAACTTGGCGCTGCCAAATTTTAAAATATTTGAAAGCAATAAATAACTAATTTAAAATATTAAATTAATAATTACAATGTGAATGTAGAGACTTTCACACATTAATTTAAAGTACTTTTTCCATTTATAAAAATTGTTTCATTAATGTTACGTCCGGGGTTTTTCGAGTGGCGCGATTACGCGAGCTGTCGACCGGCGGACGTAATCTATACCGAAAAGTCGAGAATTAAAACTTCGGTAGCTTCGGTAAACTTAAATGAATTTTATAGTCACGGGCCGAGCGGAAACTCGTGACCTTCTGAGGAGATAGACCTTATAAGTTTTGCGCGGATAACTACCGATTTGTATAACTTAATGACGTTTAGGGAAAAACGATTTTGACAGAAAGGTGGAGAGATCGATAATTTACACCATGGATTATTCTTGTTTTTCGTTTATTTTGTCTTTATCCTCGCCCCTTCGGACGATTATTACAGTCCTCTGGCAATGGACGTTCCCGATTATTCGAGGGCGTGCGCGGGAACGGCAAGACTCACTTCCCGGCGGATCGGGATGCCCGTGATGCGCGCCCGGCCGCGGGGCGACGGGAACGGAAGGCGGCAATGCAACCGGAACGGGCCGTTTCGGCGGAGGAGACGGCGGCGGAGAAAGAGGTCTAAGGAAGACCGACGGGTCAAACTCCCCGCTCTCATAGAAAGCCTTTTTTAAACGACGAAGCTGTCAATCGCGTCCCGCTCGCCTCGACCTCCTATTTCGCCCCATGAGTGCCCTGCATGGCAGAGTGGAGGAGTTAAGTATTATCTCCGGAAATGCGCAGTGCCGAACGATTCCCCTTTCTGGGGTAGCGAAGATGACGATAACACAGGGAGGCCCTTTCTTTTGCGGGCGGAAATTAGGCAGGATGCTAACAGAGGAAATCTCGGGACAGGGCGACGCTGGAACCTCTGCCGAGAATCGCCACTCTGCAGGGATTAGAGTCGGAGGAACCCGTGCTTCGCCCTCTGTGAGGGGCGCGCTGCTTGGGGGGTTAGGGGGAGATTTGGTAATTATGCATAAAAAAGGCATCCTCTCCGATTTGCTTGATATTTTAGTATGTTGTTGGGGATGTCTTCCCGAGTCATTTCATATATATATATAAGGGTCGGACTCAAATAGCTTCGGAGATACAAGCTGAGAAAGGAGGTATTTATGCATAAAAGCGACTCCCTCTCCGATTTTGTTTATTTTTTAATATGTTGTTGGGGATGTTTTCCCGAGTTATTTCATATATATATATAAGGGCCAGACTTAAATAGTTTCGGAAATACAGGCTGAGAAAGGATAAAAATAATAAATACAAAAATAAACGTTTAATGATGATTTATTCAACACTATTATTAGGAATCTGAAGGATTTCAACCAAGTGTGTGCTTTGTATGTGCTTCAACTTACAAAGCACATACTTGTAAAGCGCGTCACTAACCTATAAGTTAGTGGCGCGCTTTATAAGTATGTGCTTTGTATGTGCTTCAACTTAGAAAGCACATATTTGTTAAAGCAGAGAACAGTTGGTATATGAAAAATACATATTTATATGTACGATGAATAGTTGGTATATAAATACCCATCCCTGCATGCGGAGAAGTGCGGCAGTCCCTGTGTAATACAGCCTGTTTGTTTATGTTTTCAAAGTGACTCTATTGGTTTGTTTACGCTCGGATTACCGTATTCTTTGATGCAATGGCTGAAATCTTTCAGATTCCTAATGATAGTGTTGAATAAATCATCATTAAACGTTTATTTTTGTATTTATTATTTTTATCCTTTCTCAGCCTGTATCTCCGAAGCTATTTAAGTCCGACCCTTATATATATATATGAAATAACTCGGGAAGACATCCCCAACAACATATTAAAAAATCAAGCAAATCGGAGAGGATGCCCCTTTTATGCATAATTACCGGAGATTTTTCTGAGGAACGATCGCGAACACATTTTGGCGGACGGGGAGACACTTACACGAGTCACAGGCACTTACACACGAAACGCATGGCGGCGGAAATAAATCGGTTGCACTCACCGTATTTTAGCACAAGATTCACAATACTGTTTATTTAGTCAGTTATGTCCGTTCGGACATATGCAGTTTCACAAACTTTAGTAGATTTCGAATAGCGCAGTCGAAATTGTCGATCAACGATCAAAAGGCGACGTGTCGCGTACAGCGGAACGGAATATACGCTAAAACAATTACAATGGATATGACGTTCGCGAAACAAGAAAAGAAAAGAAAATTTTGACACAAAATATCGTTGCGATATTCGATCCGGGAATTCTGACTGCAATCAGTGGTCTGAATTAAATATCGCACGCACAAAAGAAAAATCCTCGAAGAGGACCTTTCGAATTATATATATATGTATATACATATATATATAAAAAAAATTATAAAGGTGAGAAGCGATCCGATCGCAGAGACTCAGTTCCCGGCACGGCCGGAAGCCACCCCGATGATCGCCCTTCAAAGGCGCTCCACCGGTCTGACCCACCGAAAATGCACGGAAACCTTAATCTCGGACGACACGGGCCTCGGAGCCTATGTCTTGCACTTCGTCACTATACGGAGACTAAGTCTCGAGCACTCAAATTTCGGCTAAGTCCTAACACCGTGAATCTACTCTCGAAATCAATACCACTGTTATCGCTGCCAAATTCCGAAATTGAATACGCGCGGCCCTCGGCGCGGGCCCTTTATATACTCTCAGCTCGATGGCCCCAAGCGGGAGGGGAATAATGATCGTAAATCATCGAGCTGTCAGCTAATTTGTTAATTAACAAAGGTATTGAGTTGAAGCTTACTCGCTAGGTTACGATTTTAATTTATATTTATATTTTAATATTCGCGATTTAATTAAACATCTCCTTCTATCTCAATCAACGATCTGGGTTTTATAAACGCGGATTTGCTCGCGGTACGTCGATCGCGTACTAGAACTTTTCGATCGCATTCCTCAAGTTGTTATTCGCATTCCTAAGTGCGCAAACATCTCGGTACCCGAATAACAACCCGCGAGGAATTATCCTTAGCGTTATACAATTTAAATTACATCCTCCGGTTATAATTTCAATCAATTCATCGTTGTTTTAAATGACGCGCTTTGCGGATCGCGCGGGCCAGCGGCCGTCAAGCTCGCGGTTGTGCAATTTCTCGGAGAGCAGCCGCGAGTTTGTCTCGGAATCGATCAGAACGTTTTATTGCTCAATTATGTTCGGACTAGATTATGAATTACATTAACAATTGTAATTAAGTTTATTAAGAGATGTTAGTGGTTTCTCCAAGTTATAAATTGAGTATGATTAATCGCTTCGGCGGTATGCTTCGCAAAAGCAAATTGCGTGATTTAGCAGGCGGTCGGTTAGCCGCGAGGCGGCTCAACGCTGAATAAATGTTGGTTAATTTTAGTCGGTATGCTTTACAGAGTTAGCAATATTAAACATTTTTACAGTAGGGCTTTAATTGATTCGCGATACATATAAGTTTTGATTATATAAAAGGGGAAAATCGTCGGCAACGCGCTCGAGGCATTGAGACTGCATAGAAGGAAAAGCGCGTCGGGGAAAATCGATAGCGAAGGCTTTCGCAATTCTGAGAATCGCGCCGGTCTGTCAATTTCCGAACGGGCAGAGCGATCGTGAAGGCCGGTGCGAACCGCGCCGGACGTAACATTAATATATATTATTATGTTTAGCAGTGCCAAGTTTTTTTCACTAAATTTTTCACATTTTATATTAATTTTTTTATTTTAATGGGAATATATTTTTTAAAAGAACAATAGTTATTTTTTGATATAATATAGATATATTTAATTGGCGCATAATTTAAAAATATTTCTTTTTTTTGTAATAAATATATTACTTCGATTTTTTCAAGGTACACCACGCGTGCTTGGCGTCTTTTTTTTACCTTTTTGTAAAAGGTATCGATTACTTAGCGTCCTGCGTGAAAGTTCCTTACGCGACTCACGGATATGGCGGGATGTTTTCCACATCTGTTTTAGACAGATATCACAAATATGGTGAGGCATTGACAAGACAGCGAACAAATTAATAGAATACAGCTGAAAGATATTAAATAGAAACGTTTCTTGCAGATTGTATCGAAGAAGAGTCATATGCATTATTCAAGAAATGTGTTCGAGACATTCAGAAGCGATTAATCGTTAATTTGCCAAATTTCAAAGTTCAAAAAATATCCAAACATGGGATTAACGATATGCAGCCAATTACAGCTAAGAACTTTGTTGTGGAAAGTGTTGCTAAAGAATAAAAGAAACATTCACTTTATAACTTTTCGTAGGAAAAATATTTCCATCATAGGAATAAATGATCTAAATGTAATTTGATAATAAATATATCAGTGATTATAATTGCTTACTTTTTCTTACCGAGTTATGAAAACAAATAGCGTTTCAACGTTTCTATTCCTGTACCATACACCACACGTGTGTACATACAGACAGTTGAAAATACGAGCAAGGGTGGAAGGATAGTTGTCTTTGTCTAAAAGTAAGATTTTAGATATCAGACATAAATGTCGATGTCGATAGAGATTATGGCGTTTAATGTATCTATAACAAAGAGGGGTGATATCCGTACAAAATTACCTTTTACAAAAAGGTAAAAAAAAAGACGCCAAGCACGCGTGGTATACCTTGAAAAAATCGAAGTAGTTATCTTTGTACCTCGAAAAAAATCCAAGTAATATCTTTACCTTAAAAAAACCAAAGTAATATATTTACCTTGAAAAAATCGAAATAATATATTTATTACAAAAAAAAAGAAATGATATCTTTAAATTATGCGCCAATTAAATATATATTATATCGAAAAATAACTATTGTTCTTTTAAAAAATGTATTCCCATTAAAGTGAAAAAATTAATATAAAATGTGAAAAATTTTAGTGAAAAGAACTTTGCGCTGCCAAATTTTAAAATATTTGAAAGCAATAAATAACTAATTTAAAATATTAAATTAATAATTACAATGTGATATTGCAAAAATAACTATATAATAATAATAATAAAACAAAAATAATAAATAAAGTTCAGAAATAGCAACATATGCGATATAATTTTGTTAAGAAATTTTAACATAGACAGTGTATACTGCTGTCAAAAGTTTGAGATCACATATTAAATTTAAAAATATTACAGTAAAGCATGATTTAAAAATCCGATTTGTCTTACTCAATATCTTTTCTTTTTAATTTAAAAGTAAATAAGCATTATATTTAGCACAGTTGTGGTTAATATAGCATTAATTTCAAGGAAACGGGCTATAGTCATAAAGACTTTTTTTCAAGATTGAGCTGTGGAACTATTTTTAGTCTAAGATCCGGTATAAGAAATTTCTACCCTCATTTGTTATTTATGAATGATAACAAATATATGCTAGATAACATATACATTGATACATCGCAAATAGGTTGCCGAGCTAAATCGGGTCCGGATAATGTTAAATAATTAAATTTTTAATTAAATTTATTCGATCAATTTCCTCGATTGGTTATTTATAAAAATTGTGCATTAGTTGAGAGAATATACCCGAAGGAATTGGAAAAATAAAGGTTGCCTACTTTCCCCTCTGCGCAGCTGTGGAGTTGCCAGGTATAAACAGGTGAGTAAGCGTTATTAATATACCCTCATCAGTTATTTAATCAAATTATTATATCAAATGAAAGCTTATTTAATTCACAATCCAACCGTATTAGGTTGCTTTATCAAAAAGTTGATTGCATCCATGGTTGCCTAGATTTTAGATGTAAAGTTTTAGTCCAGTCAAAATACGATTAGACCTAGAAAAAATTGCAACACAAGGTTTTATTACGTCATTGTGTTCAGAAAAATATACTGAACAACATATCCAAATTTCATCATTTTCCGCTATCCCTAAGTATGTTTTTTATTTACAATTTATAAACAAATTCGTTTTTCTCCACAAATACGATAAATTTCGAAATTTTTGTAGAAATCAAAGTTGTAGAACAGACAAATATCTACAAAAAATGTTCTTATGAATTTTTTGAAATCTCATATTATTTGTGATATTTGCAACAAGAGCTACTAGGCTACGCGCGGAGCGGAGCGGAGAGTTCTACAAGGAACTTGAGTTGGTTCTCGATACTAGTATATGTGTCTATGTATACACACATATATATATATATGTGTGTGTATACATAAACACATATACTAGTATCGAGAACTAACTCAAGTTCCTTGTAGAACCTAGAGAACTAGCAGCGACCGGTAGAGACTGCCGTGTGCTTGTTAGAACTCTCCGCTCCGCTCCGCGCGTAGCCTAGTAGCTCTTGTTGCAAATATCTCAAATAATATGAGATATTTCAAAAAATATATAAGAACTTTTTTTGTAGATATTTGTATGTTCTACAACTTTGATCTCTACAAAAATTTCGAAATTTATCGTATTTGTGGAGAAAAACAAATTTTTTTTATAAATTGTTAATAAAAAACATACTTAGGGATCGCGGAAAATGGTGGAATTTGGATATGTTGTTCAGTATATTTTTCTGAACACAATGACGTAATAAAACCTTGTGTTGCAATTTTTTCTAGGTCTAATCGTATTTTGACTGGACTAAAACTTTACATCTAAAATCTAGGCAACCATGGATGCAATCAACTTTTTGATAAAGCAACCTAATACGGTTGGATTGTGAATTAAATAAGCTTTCATTTGATATAATAATTTGATTAAATAACTGATGAGGGTATATTAATAACGCTTACTCACCTGTTTATACCTGGCAACTCCACAGCTGCGCAGAGGGGAAAGTAGGCAACCTTTATTTTTCCAATTCCTTCGGGTATATTCTCTCAACTAATGCACAATTTTTATAAATAACCAATTGAGGAAATTGATCGAATAAATTTAATTAAAAATTTAATTATTTAACATTATCCGGACCCGATTTAGCTCGGCAACCTATTTGCGATGTATCAATGTATATGTTATCTAGCATATATTTGTTATCATTTATAAATAACAAATAAGGGTAGAAATTTCTTATACCGGATCTCGGACTATTTATAAAATGGGTGGATCTTCCGTCAG
>JASTWR010000996.1:15000-64501 GCA_030770355.1 Harpagoxenus sublaevis | reverse complement strand
AAACGTTTCTCCCCGCTGCATTATATCGCATTACGGCAAACAAATTTCCGCAGGATTGAAATAGATAGAAAAGATCAACTCGGAAAAAATATACCATTCGAATCCGGAACGCTGACGGCGACATTGCACTTTAGACGTTTCCAGTAATATAACGCGGCGTCGTCGTCGATATAAGTGTGAGAAAAAATATAAATTTTGTGCCATGGACTACGAATATTTCGAATCACAGAGCGGACGGGGAGGAGGAATTCCACGAGTTTTCGTCGGGACGGCTTATCAACGAGGACATGGAATCGGCAGTTTTCTCGGAGGATTATTCAGGAAGGTACTTCCCTACCTAAGTAGAGGAATGCGCGCGGTCGGTAAAGAAGCTTTACGCACGGGTATCAATGTAATGGAAGATGTCGAAAATAATATACCGATTAAGGACGCGATCAAAACGCGCTTCAAGGAATCGAGTGGAAATCTTAAGAGAAAAGCCAGAGAAAAGATAAGCAGCATGATGAAGGGTTCGGGGTATAAAGCACCAGCGAAAATTCCAGCGTTTCAGTTTCCCTTTGGCAGCCACGTCAGTCGCGTCGCGGAACGTAAACGTCGTCGTCGTCCTCCAACAGTCAAAAGAAAATCGACAAAAAGCCAGAAGAAGAAGAAGAAGAAGAAGAAAACAATCAAAAAAACAACGAAGAAAAAGAAAGTTCGCGCAGTAGTTAGAAAGACCAAAAAACCGGCCACTACGAGCAAACGTCGTCGTCGTAGCGACAAGAAACGCAGTGTATCCGACATATTCTCTTAATCGGCGCGCAAACCAAGAATTCAAGGAGAGGAAGAGGATAACTAAGTATGTCCTTTCTTCATACACACTCGAGCGAGTGTTTAAAGAGCGAACTCGATCTCTTCTCCTTACCTCCCACTCAAACCAGTATCGAGAGCTCGCAATGGATCTATTACAAACCCGTAACTTCGCTCGCGGATGACGCGCCTATAGAATTCGTCATACCCGGTCACGGGGAAGACTACCTGGATCTCACGCACACCATGTTGAGTCTTCGCGTACGCATAGATTATACACCAATGGCAGGAGCCGGAGGAAGTACAACCGGCGCCAACGTGAACAAAGTAGGTCCTGTAAATCACTTGCTACATTCCATGTTCAACCAAATCGACGTATATTTCAATCAAAAGCTCGTTTCACCGCCAAACAACGCTTACGCGTACCGCGCTTACATCGAGGCGTTGTTAAATTATTCTTCACCCGCAAAAACTTCCCATCTGACTTCTTGTCTCTGGGACGCGGATACCCCCGGTCTCATGGACGCGCTCCTAGACTCGGAAACACCAAATCCGGCTCTCGTGAGACGCGCTCGGTACATTCACAAAGGACACGCGCTAGATCTCATAGGGCATCTTCACTGCGACGTTTTCAATCAAGATAAATTCTTAATTAACGGTGTGGAAGTTAGAATGAGACTCGTTCGCTCGAAAGATGCGTTTTGTCTTATGGAAAGTAATTCGACATCAAAAATACACATTCTAGACGCCAGTCTACTCGTGAGAAGAGCAAAAATAAGCCCTGGCGTGTTACTCGCACATGCGAGAATGCTGAGTAAAACTACCGCCAAATATCCTCTTACGAGAGTCGAGGTTAAAACATTTACGATTCACGCGGGGCTCGTAGGAGAATCGATTGATAACGTAATACTCGGTCAACTACCGAAACGCGTAATAATCGGTTTTGTCGATAACAAAGCGTTTAACGGCGATAGAAAATTAAACCCGTTTAATTTCAGAAACTACGGTATAAATTTCTTTTCGCTGTACGCCGATGGTATACAAATTCCAAGTAGACCGCTACAACCAAGCTTCTCGAACGACGAGCCACTCTACGTCGAAGCTTATCACACTCTCTTCTCGGGGACTGGCATTCATTTCTTGAACGAGGGTAATTCTATAAGCAGAGAGGATTACGGCAGTGGATTCACACTTTTCGCCTTCGATCTTACGCCCGACTTATCCGCCAATTGCGCCGGACATTGGAATCTCGTGAAACATGGCAGTTTACGATTTGAAGTACGATTTGAAAGGGCGCTTACCGCGACCGTTAATTGTATCGTTTACGCCGAGTTCAATAACGTTCTAGAAATCGACTCCTCTCGTCAAATTATCGTCGATTTTACCGGTTAGTCTTTCCAATGTCGACGAATCATATCCCACATCAGCTCCTATACACATTATTTTTACCCCCCACTACATATTTTCCTAAAATCCTGCGTAAAGTCACGAAAAAAGATTCAAAGAGAGATTCAGTTTCGTTCGAGACACGAACGTCGTCACATCGATTGAAGAATTAAGAGTGCATTTTGGACCATGGATATAGTCATAGATATACAAGGTTTCCGCGATGTAGAGGAAAAGTTTATTCCAAAAGAAGTCGCAGTTGTCGCGGTTAACGCACCGATTATCGGACACTGGATTATGTCCCCGCTCTACCCATTTTACAATTTACCTGAAAAGTCAAGACGAGACAACACCTGGCTTTTGCGAAATTATCATGGAATCGAGTGGTTCGACGGTGAAACCGATCTCAAGTGCGTCGAGCTACGACTACGTGAAATTACGCGACAAGTACGTTACATCTACTGCAGGGGTGCAGAAAAGGCTCGTTACTTGACTCGAGTAATCTCCAGAAACATATATAACCTGCAAGAAATTTCTCCACCGTTCAAAAGTTTACCGGAAGACAGAGAGTGCAGACAACGTTGCTCTCATCATGGATTTCAAGTTTGGAATACAGGCAAACCTATTTGTGCGCTACGTAACGCTTTCAAATTGAAACGCTGGCTAATAGAACAAGACGACGGTGGAAGTAGCAGCAGCAACGATACTAGTATTTCTCATGAAAACTTGAACGCAAGCGTCGAAGAAAAGAAAACCGACAGTGGTGTCCCTTATACAAATAAAATTCTCGACGATATAATTCGCAATATCGAGGCGTGGCAAAAGAAAAATAACGTGGCAAAAGAAGAAGAAAAGAATCACACAGACGACAGAGAAGAAGAAGAAGAAGCAAAAGCGTATTATATAATAGACGGCGTACAAAAAGAATACAACTTTAATAACCCTCCGATACGTCCGACATCAACCGTGAACACTAGTGCGACAACGAAGAAAGAGGTAAACTCCGAAATTATACAAATCATTCCTTACACGCGTAAAAATGAACTCGCTGGAAATATTACAAGCGTTGCAACACCTCAGTGTCAGATATGCGGGGGTCTATCCTGCCGACAGACTGCCGAGGGTGTGGACGAGGTCGACTGCCATCGTCGCTAACACGGACGTTCACGATCGGCCTGGTCAACATTGGGTCGCCTTCTACATCGATGAGCAAGGAGCGGGAACTTATTTCGACAGCTATGGACTACCGCCCTTAGACTCCAGATTCCTCTTACGCCTTCGTCGAAATTCTACCACGCATCGTTGGAACACCACGACGCTACAAGGAGCGCTCTCTGAAACTTGCGGACAATACTGCTGCGTATTTTTATATTTCATGTCTATCGGTTATAACCTTAATCAGTTTTTCAATCTGTTTACCGTCAATTGTGAACGTAATGATCGGTTGATCGTAAAATTATTCCGTAACATTTTTCTTCATAATAAAAACGTGTGCGTTAAAAACCACGCTAAATGTTGTAATGTCCAAACGTGTACTTTTAAGAATAATTAAAAAAATACTTATTTTCTCGTACCATTGTATTATTTTATGTAATAAACATTTTTGTAACTTTAGTTCCCGTCTATTTCTCTTTATTCCCTTTTCTCTTACATTTCAGGAATAGACACGTCACAGAACGAACCTGTTCGCTCCTGTTTTCCTCTACTCATACACAGCCATAAACCCTTCGCTAAAAAAAAAAGATCAGTTGCGGCTCACAGCAGTGCGACCTGTGTTTGTCGCTCCGTACCGACTTCCCCTCCTCCCTCTCAAAGGAACCACTTTTAACCACGTGCCTCGCAACGCGAAGAGAAGCGAACATGACTATTCCTATTTCTCCCCCTCCCTCCCTCTCGTGGTCACTCTGCAAATCTCTCTTCGACCTCCGCCATATTGTCGTGCTGCCTCAGCGTCGTCCACCACGTGCTACTCTAAAATTCCGCCATCTTTGCCGCGCGACCCTAACCCCGTCCACCACGAGCTAACCGAAAATTCCGCCATCTTTGAGCGTCGTCCACCACGTGCTACCCCCAAAATGACCCAAGGCAGGTTAGGGGGAAAGCCAATCAGAACCCGTGGAAGGTATGGCTCTCCAATCAGAACGCAACATTTAATTAACAATTTCCCCCTCTCCCTCTTGCGTCAGCCAATCAGAGCCCCCAGACGTCACGTGGTCAGACCGTCTGGCCACGCCCCCGGCGCCGGAGGGGTCGGTGGTGGGGGTTTGTTTTGACGGGCCATACCTTCCTACATACTACTCGTATAGAACATAAAAGTTGTGTTTTTAAGAGACGTACAATTTTTATTTGAAACTTTTTGTACTAAAATCTATATTAATCAAGATAATTAAAAAATATGCAAAAAAAAATTTTTTTTTTTTACCTAGAAAATGACCTTTGCGCCAATTTTTATTGACATATTCGTAATTAGCATATCAAAATATAATAGTATACAAAATTTCAGAACGATCGGAGGTATGTGCTTTTCGGAACTTTATCCAAATATATTCATGAACAACGCAAAAATCGTGATCTACAGAACGCGCGCAAAACGCATATGTATGTTTAAACGAATGCAATGAGTGTAAACATGAGCATTCTATATAATACCGAATTAAGTTAAAGAAAAGATTAATATCTACGCTAACTAAAAATAATATATAATGCACTAGAAAAAACAATCGCAAAATATTAAAATTATATAATATTAATCAGAACTACAATTAAAGTAGAAAAGCATAATAGAGTTATAAGAATATAACCAATACAAATAGTTAAATATAATTAAGCTGTCAAATATCAGTTTACAAGTGTAAGTACACGCGAAAACAACATCGAGAGCACGTGAACACAAAGGAACACGTGAACGCCACGACTCAGAGTCAAAATAAATAGTAGTGAAAAAACTATTATTCTAAAGTATAAAGATATAATATCACAAAGAAAAGGAACATCTATTGAAATAAATATAAATTAAATTCGATAAGTAATTACAAAACCGGTGATAGCATTAAATCAGAAAGAGCTAGCAAACCCCGTGAGGGGACTCACCACCCGTAGAACTACAAAAAGGAAAATTCTCCGTTTCGGGTATCCATATCCTCTGTATCCTCTGGAAGGCGTAATTAGATGATTTCTGATCCTAGTTTATAGTCGCCACCCATAGAATTATGGTCTCCAAAGAGATTTCAAATATATTTCAGGTGTCAGTTCAGTTCAAAATTCCATTGCGTATTATGTTCCGCCAATATCCATTATATCACTGAGAGTACACTTTCCCGCCGAACGTCCTCACGCTACGACAGCTCACGACGGAATCAGACGGTGCAGCACAGAACATATACAATTAGAAGTGCAAGCTCTCTGTGTAACATTGGAAACACGAAACGCCGCGCGATCGACGCGCTCCAAGTGGTCTGGAGCTGGTACTACGTTCTATATCTGTGGCTGTGTTCCGAATACACTGCCAAGTACTGAAAATCTATAATTTACGTTATACGTTAAGTGTAGATTTTTAATACTGGCAGTGTATATCGGAACACGGCCTATATGAACTGTAAATAATATAGAATAATAGATGTTAATAAATAATGTTATTTTCGTCATTAAATGAGGGAATGCGCAATAAAGAACAAATTAATTGCATATAAAATGAAATAAATTTTTATTTCAAAATTTATAACATGAAATACATTTCTATTTCAAAGTGTGTAACATATAATTACATTTTTATGTTAAAGTGTGTAACATAAAATACATTTTGATTTCAAATAAAGTTTATAATAATAGACATTTTAATTTCAAAGTTTAACATAAAATACATTTTTATGTCAGTGTGTAACATAAAATACATGTTGATTTCAAATAAAGTCTATAATAATAGACATTTTAATTTCAAAGTTTAACATAAAATACATTTTTATGTCAAAGTGTGCAACATAAAATACATTTTGATTTCAAATAAAGTCTCTAATAATAGAACACAACAGAATATACGATTCTATAATAAGTGGGAAAAAGAAAAAACCGTTAAAACAATTAAAGAGTTCAAAAACCAAATATATGAAAGAGAAACTAAAAATGCAAATAAGCAGAAAAAATGCAACTAAATCACAATGATTTAAATTGCTTGGTTTTTTCGTAATGGCCTGAAGTTACCTCTACCGGTTTTTTCTTATCTTTAACATACTTATGTATTAAAAACTTTGAACTATCTTCGACGATTAGATTATCACATCGATGATTGCTACAGAAATCACTGCTGTAGTTATTAAAAAATATTTTTTTAAAAGCTGATTCTCTAAGTTTGACTTATGTCCATTTTTATCGCAAAAGTGAAATAATCTATTGTGTACGTTTTGTATTAACGTAATCACCTGATTACTTGGATACGTTAACGAATCTTTGTCTGAATATTCCTTAAAAACCGTGTACAGATGATGTTGTTTTTACATATCACAGAATATTACATACTATTCTCTACGACTACATTAACATTACCGCTTCTTCTCGCTCATCTGTGATGCTTCTTGTGCATACTCAAGTCGGTTACGTGGTGGAAGGTCTTCTGACATGTTATACTTGCGTTGTTTGTTAGGCATATGCGACTCCTCGTGTTTCGCTAGACTGGTCTTATTACTTCCTTTTAGGGCCTTTGGTGTTGCCTTCGGTAGCAGCAGTCTGAAAAATTAAACAATACAATTAGATTCACACACTTAAAAGATAGATTCACAAATATATATACACAAATATATATATATATATATATATATATATATATATACTAGCTGGTTACCCGGGCTTCGCCCCGGAGGACCTCTCGCCCCATTGTAGACATCAATTAGTACATAGACAACAGAGGAAATGAACAATACGATGAAGAAATTTAAATCTGAAGCGATAGAATTGGAGCAAAAGTACGAACAAACACTAACATAATTTTAATTTATCTTTATCATGTCATGAGATAATATTGTTCATTACAATCAAACGAAAGTTTATTGGAGTCAAAATCGATTTAAGCCGTTGCGTCAAAAAATCCGAGTGTCAAAGTTATATTTGACGATGTATGAACGAAGGAAAGTTATTTAAAGCAGCGAATCGTTTGTATATTGAACAGTCTTTTTATTATAGCAGAGAATGTGCTGTACAGATATTAAGCGTCGAAGTTAACGAAACAGAAATAATTTGTTAAAGCAGAGAATAGTTGGTATATGAAAAGTACATATTTATATGTACGATGAATAGTTGTTATATAAATATGTACTTTTTATATACCAACTATTCTGTGCTTTAACAAATTATTTCTGTTTTGTTAACTTCGACGCTTAATATCTGTAGCAGAAATAATTTGTTAAAGCAGAGAATAGTTGGTATATGAAAAGTATGCTTTGTAAGTTAAAGCGAGGTCCACTCTGTACAGGGTTGGGTGGGGGGATGCGAAGGGGGCCGCAGTGGCGAACACAGCAAACGGAGAACGACGTTTCTTAATTGTAAATTTTCAGCTTCGACTTTTGCATCGCAATATCTCCGCTTGTAGGGCACGTAGCGGAAAAATAAAAACACTTTTATTATACAAATTTGGTCTAAGCTATCCATTAAGCCTAGTTGAAACTTAATCCGTTCGCTAGTTATCGAGATCTCAAAATCTCGGGTACTCGCAACTCGTTGCGTCGCGTTAATAGAGCCACGGCGGTCTCGCTCCGCGCGTACTTGGCGCGAGACACTACCGGGTCTCATGATTACTTTGATTTTTTCAAGGTAGATTATCAACATAAATTATAATTTTAAACAATAAGCAAAACCCGTTCGTAATTACCCCAGCTACGATTCAGCATTGCCCCGCGTGCGGCGGGTAACTCCGAATGGCAAAGTTTTGCTTTTTGTTTAAAATTGTTCATGTTGAAAATTTATAAATATTTTTGTAATTTAAAGCCAAATAACTGGAGTATTATTTAAAATAGACTTCTATAATTGATAAATAATCGTCGGCTTTATTTAACTTTTCCCTTAGACGTTCGCGATTCTTCCACTCTCCCGTACCCTTAAAATTATTTTCGTTAATAACTTTATTGTGCAATAAGGAAGCAAAAGTTATCTTTTTAAAATTAATTGTTGGGCTGAGTACAAGAACCGAAAGAAAAATACATAGGAATTAATTCACAGGAGACACAAAGGGTTCTATAATTCACCCCTGAATCTAGATTTTCGCCATTAGAGGTTGATTAGGGCAAAATCCTGAATTATGTTTTTGAGCATTTGTATGGGTGACCTTCGTAAGCAAGAACCAAGTCGATATCTCATCGGGCCTAAGAGATATTAACGAATCCGTGAAAATACATTTTACCCCTTCTCACTCCCTTAGGGATTGAACTTTTAAAAGTTCTTAGTGGGTGCTTACGTCATGAGAGGAATACACCCCTCGAATTTCATGTTTCTAGGTTCAGGGGTTTGGGCTGGGCGTTGGTGAGTGAGTCAGTCAGTGAGTCAGTTAGTCAGGACATTTGTCTTTATATATATAGATTATTAACGAATCCCCGAAAACAAATTTTACCCCTTTTCACCGCCTCAGGGGACGAATTACTAAAAATCTCTTCTTAGTGGGTGCTTACGTCATGAGAGGAATACACCCCTCGAATTTCATGTTTCTAGGTTCAGGGGTTTGGGCTGGGCGTTGATGAGTGAGTCAGTCAGTGAGTCAGTCAGTCAGGACATTTGTCTTTATATATATAGATAGATAGATAATAGATACTAAATATATCTTACTCTAAATTTGATTTAATTCAAGTTTATATTCATTTGCATATCGCAGCCGGTACAAATTCCAAATATGTATTACAATACATTATTGCAAGGTAATCTTAATCTCAAAAGAAATTATTGAATATCAAATGAGAATTTACTAAGTATTTGAAGTAATTTATTTAATTCACATTATTATTACAATGTATTTTAATGTCATTATATCTTAAAAAAAAGTAATACTAAGATTATAAATAATACAAAGATTTAAAATACTAAGATTACAGTTAAATTGATTTATTCCGAACGATTTATTGAATTAATTTATTTCGAACAAAGAACAAACACTATTTGCATATATACAGGACGTTTGTTGACATCTAAATTTGTTTTTAGTCTTTATCACATAGCACATAGTACATGAATAAATTTGATTGTGTTTGCTTATCAACATAAATTACAATTTCAAAAAATAAGCAAAACCCGTTCGTAATTAAATAAAGACGTTTATAATTGGTAAATAATCGTGGGCTTTATTAAACTTTTCCCTTAGATGTTTGCGATTCTTCCACTCTCCCCTACGGTCCTTAAAATTATTTTTGTTCATAAATTTATTGAGGAATACGAAAGCAAATGTTATTTTTTTAAAAATAATTGTTTGGCTAAGTATAACAACCGAAAGAGTACTATTAATTAATTAATTTACAGGAGATACGAAGGATTCTATAATTCACCCCTAAATCCAGATTTATCCTTTTAGAGGTTGATTAGGGCAAAATCCTGAAATATGTTTTTGGGCATTTGTATGGGTGACCTTCGTAAGCAAGAACCAAGTCGATATCTCATCGGGCCTAAGAGATATTGACAAATCCGTGAATATAGATTTTAACCCTTTTCACATCCTTAAGGGTCGAATTTCTAAAAATCCCTTCTTAGTGGGTGCTTACGTCATGAGAGGAATACACCCCTCGAATTTCATGTTTCTAGGTTCAGGGGTTTGGGCTGGGCGTTGATGAGTCAGTCAGTGAGTCAGTCAGTCAGGACATTTGTCTTTATATATATAGATATATATATATATATATATATTCACAAATTATATTGGCAACAAAAAGAATGCAATTAGAAAGAAAAGATAAAGCAAAATATAACAAGAAAGCAAAGTGTAATAACTAAAGAGAAAATATGATTCTAAGAATTGAGAAAAATAAAAGATAGTCCGAGTAAAATAGTTATACGTACTTGATGTTGATGTACCAGCATGTGTCTTTGTAGATTGTTCAGCCTGTTGAACTCGCGACCGCACACTTCGCAATCAAACTTCTTGTCGGGATCGTCGGGATTGTGTGAGTCTTTCGCTGGATAAAAAGAAGAGCCCCTGATACCCCGCGATCGCGATCCACCAGGCACCACCGACACAGCCAATTCAATATGGCAGGCACAATGACTTTTCACTTTCACAGCTTTCACTTTTCGTGTCTCCGAGTTTCCGACGCCGACCATGCCCGATCGACGTTCGGCTTGCTTCGGCTCACGATATGCGCGCGCATTACCCCCGATCTCGTCTGGAGCTGCCGCCATGATGTTTCTCCCCTTCTCCTACGAGTTTCACCCCCGTGCGGTGCAGACAATAGCCGTGGAAATTCTCCTCTCTCTGTTTTCTGATCGCTTGGTGGGGATAGAAGTCTAGAGTGGGGACTAGTAGGGAATAGCCGGGCTAGTCTTCTATCCCCATCAAGCGATCAGAAGACAGAGAGAGAGGAGAATCCCCACGGCTATGTCTGCACCGCGTGACGTCCGTCGGTACATTTCTTTTTCTACCCCCCCCCCCCCTTTTCTCTCGGCGACAACGACGCCGATGGTAATAATATAGTAAGAATAATTATATAAGTAATAGCAGTATAATAATAGTAGCAATAGTAGAGCAATAGTAACAGTAGCAATAGTAATAATAGTTGCAGTAATAGTAGTCATAGCAGTAATAGTAGTAGTCTTTGACGTTAATAATAATCGTGTAGTAACAATAATAAATCAATGAATCCTTTTTGTACAACAACCACACTTAGAAGCGACAAATTAGAGTAGTAGAAATAACTATTTCTTAATCTCGCAAGTTTGTGTTCTGCCTTCGCTACGTAGTTGTAGATGGATTAATCTTTTAGCGTAGATTAACAAGCTTAACTCTAAGCCAGCCGCCTCACGACACTACAGCCATGAGCAAAGGAGCTATCACACGTATACGACGCTATCGTAGTTTAAGTTTTTGGCACACGCTCGCACGTGCATGGATTGGCAAATTTCAACTAAAGGATATTGGCTATGCAATTTCAGCAACGTACTTACACGCACAAACACGCGCCTAGAACTTACCCCTCGAGTAAATTTTGTTAACTTCTCATTATCTTCATTTATAACCGGTGTAACATTAACGATGGCCTCTTATACGTACGACGCATAATAGACCGCGCACACCCGACAACACACACGATTACAACACCGTCTCAGGGATAATTATAATAAACAATTACACTGATCGATTATGTGAGCTGGATGCAGCCCGCGACCCGCGTAGATACAACTTAAAATATGAAACGACAATAGCTAATAACTTTTTGTAGCGGCTTGGCAATAGATTAATAATAATAATATTAAGGAATGCGTACTGTCAGCGGTTTCGAGAAGGCGCGCGGAGAGCCAGACGCTCTCACGCTCACCCGAGCCGGTTATCTCGATACGGATGCTGTCATCCGCACCTTCCCACAGCGAATACGCCTCGCTTCTAATAACCGCTAGAAATAATTAATTGCAAACTCCTTTTGAGTTACAATAAAGGAATTTGGAATCAATCACGAATTGTTATCACAAAATAATAATAGATATGCATCAGCAACAACAGCGACAGCGCCGACGCTAACCGCTCGCCTTCTCCCGCGCTATAGATCTAGAATCCTATGATCATAGACTAGATTTAAGTAGAAGCAACCCTGCGTAGTGACTGAGTCGCTTATTCGAATTTATCCGTAGTTATAACAATAGGAACCAAAGGAAGATTTCTGTACCGAGCGACGCTGGTACTTGATACGCACGGCCCGAGGGCCCTTCCCCTGCCCTCGTACCGCACCGCGCTCGGCAATATAAGACCCTGCCTCGAGACGCGGGCGCTTCTTGTGCCGCGAATTTGTCAACAGTTAACTTCACGCTACTCCATTTTAAATCTACAACTTAGAGTATATTCCCAAATTAGAGTCAGTGAAATTTCTATCAAGTAGAGTCAGTGCGAGCTCCCCGCGAGATCTTCGGTCAACCAGCCCGAAGGTGCGTACCACGGGCCACTCGCAAGGTAGCAGTCTCATCCGGAAACAACGAACGACCTTTCGATCAAATCTTTGAATAAACGAAATCCCGTAAGTCACAATCTCGCTATTATACCGTCGCAAAAGCGCCCGCCTGTTTTTCCGCTCGGCCCGGGCAGCGCTAGTCACGTTACCTTGTCATCGTTACCTTGTTATCGCGTCTCGCCACCGAACGTAGTGGTCGCCGTAATTCTTCACCGTTTGTTTTTTTCTTTCACGATTTTTGTGATAACGAGAGATAGCTCTCGCCTACTAAACAATTACATTTTAATTTCTTTACCGTTTATCTATTGCGCTATCAATTTTGACGCCGAGGATTGTTCGGTGTCGGAAATAAAACATATGTGTAATTTTGAAATTACGTTAAATATATAATCTTGTATTACTAAACCACCGGTTTCCTCTCTCAATTGTCTTGTATATCTGATTGTGCATACCGGAAGCTATCTTATTCATATGTTATATAAATACGCCCCTCGTCGGACGTAACAACCGTCTATCTTCGGACGCGTGCTCTCACGGCAGGGGCCGGTCTATCTATATAAGTCTATGTCTCTACTATATGAGAGCTTGACGCCCTTAGTGAGGAGTTTCCACAAAAATCCGCCAGCAGCGCCAGCAGCACGTAGGCCACACAAACATGAAGTATTTGTGTGCATATGCACCACCAACAGTTCACGTTCACACCGTCGCGCGTGGTCCGTATTTACATACAGATGGTACATACAGGTCACTAACCTCGTTTGTAGATCGTGTTTTCCGTTAATTATTGAATTTTTTATTCAAACAAGATGGGCCGAAAATGTGCAGTTTCGCATTGCAAAAGTGGCCATTGACGTCATAAACACGAAAAAATTAGTATTTTTTCAGTCCCCAAAAATGATAATAAAGTGTGGTCGCGGTAAAGGCTAAGTTGTGCTTTAAATAAAAAAATCCTGTGTTAGTGAAAAACATTTCAATCAAAATGATATAAAATCGGAAAAAATTATTGCTGAAGATGGGGAAATTACAAAACTAAGAAAGTTTCTAAAAAAAAAAAATAAATTATCGAGATTATGTGCAAATTAATTTTAATTTTAACTTTAATTTTTTAATATTGTTATATATATATATATAGTATAAATATTTCATAGCTAAACTTTATGTAGTTTGAATAAAATAAATTTTTTTTAAACTGATAATTTTAAATTTTTGTTGCTTTATGAAGTGTTTTTTTAATGCAGTTTAAATCATTTATGGCATTTTGGGGGCCAGTTACACCATTTCCGCTTAACTTGATCCTCCGATTAAACTTACTCTTCGCCTCTTTCTAATTGTCCAGTTAGAAAGAGACGAAGAGTGAGTTTAATCGGAGGATCACGTTAATCGGAGATGGTGAAACTGGCCCTTTATGGTAACATACATATATAGGCACAGACGTGGCCGTCGTGGCCTACTAGTGTCCCTCTATACAGAGTCTTCTTCTTCTTCTTCTTCTTCTTCAAGCCCCTAGTGGATATCTGGCTCCAGGTGGAGCCACAGTACCACGCTTGCAGACAAGATAAAAATGGGGACCACTCTAGGGTAGAGTCCCTCTAATCAGAGTCGCGAGAAAACGACAGTTGGCAGCATCTTTGTGGCAAAATTCTGCGAGTGAGATAGAGAGACTCTAAGTGAGATAGAAATATACGCCAACGAACACATGACAGCACATGACAGTGCTGCATATCAGACGAAGTGTCCGAACGGAATTATTATCGTAACGTGAACGTGTACGTGTATTAATTATTATCCCCGAGAACAATTGTGCAGAATGGGTGGGTGTGCTGCGCCTTTTTGCAATAATTCTGCCAAAAAAGGCTATATTATGGCTACATTTTCTAGAGACCCGCAACGTCTAATAAACACTGCAGAGTGTATTACAGTAAATGAACATGGTAAAGAAGAGCAAGTGAGTATTTATATAGATACATTAATATTGTAAAGAGGTGAAAATATATATACACTTATTTACATATTATTTACACGTATTTTGTCAATTTCTTGCAGACGAGTATCAATAACGTGTTGCCAAACATTGAAGATTTGCAATGTAACACAATGAAGAACATCGAGGAGTGTATTACAGTAAATAACATTCCAGAATGTAATACAGAGAGCGACATTATAGATGCTGTACAGTCTAATATAGAAAATAACACGGCGGAATATATGACAGATGTATGTATTGCGGAGAATAATAATAATGTATTAAATATAAGTACACTTCCCCCTTTCCGTCCTTACGTAATACAACTGTCTAATCTTGAATTAAATTTGTTGTATAATATTGCTGGATATCTTATTAACTCAATTAACCGACTGTGTAAAATTTGTAACAAGTGTTTGCTATCTGTAGGGTCTAAGAGAATATTATCTTATCATTTTACAAGATTTGTACGATTGAAAGCTTACACTGAGAATTCTTTATATTTCGTTAACAGACCTACATTCAGATTTTTTATACAATTAGAACAGATGTTCAGATTTTATTCAAAATATTTCGTAGGATATAGGAAATGCCAATATAAAAACATTTCTTATATCTAAATTTAGTGAGGTCTCTGCCAATCATATTTTAAAATGTCATCAGTTATATTCCAAAATTATCAAAAGATTTGTTATTTTACGATTACATATTTATCACAAGAAAAGTACTATGCTTAGTAAAAAACGTAGGTATGGCAGTAAAACCATGGCTATGCATAATATCTTTTCCTAAAATGTGCCTCAATATGTCTTGCTTTTCTAATAATTTATGAAACTACATCAAAAACATTTCGTTTATTATTATCTATATGTATATTCTACATTTTTGTATTTTATGTACTTTATTATATATTTCATAATACTTTTAAATACATAATAGTGTTTTAAAACACAAAGTGTCTTAATGCAATAAATTATACGATTGTAGTATTTGTGTTCTTTCTTTTTCTTTTTCCTTTTATTTCCTTACTCAAACTGTTTATTCTTCACACGTTTTTGGTATACAGACAAAATTCTTATGTATTTATTGCTTTTACTACGTATATTTTTAATTTTTATTGCGATTTTACTGTTACTGCCATTTCCATAATTTAAATATCGGCGGGAGTTGCCACAAATCCTGGACCAATCAAAAGTTGTTCTCTCGTGTCGCGACTCTGATTAAAGGGACTCTACTCTAGGGGGAAGAGAAGCGCCCTCTTGCAGATATAACTGGATATCCGGCTCAGATAACGTATAAACGGCGAATACAAATAAGCGGCAAATATATGTATAATATCAAATAAGCGGCGAATACATAATAAGCGGCATACACACCATTCAATAATTTAAGTAAACAATAATTATCAATTATTAATTATAGAGAAATTGTTTACAAAGCGGCAATTTAAAAATAAGCGACATACATAACTCAATTTAGAATAAGCGTCAAATATATAGTAAGCGGCAAACATAATTATCAATTATGTCAAACTACATATCTCGGCCAGATCTCTTAGAAACAACTCAGTCTTTCACGAAGTATCACATCGTACTTCTTACGGAAAATTTAAACCTTTAAACCGAATTTACCTTCTAGCAAATAAATTTTCCGATCATGTGGATTTTTTTCATGAGGCCATAGACTCATTTAAACGATCATTAATTAAATGTCTTCGTTAATTGTTTCTTTTGCGTTTTCTTTATATAATATGTATCATATCTAATTGTACTAAAGGAACCAAATCCCGTTCTAAATAATTAAATAAATAAATAAATAAATAAATAAATAAATAAATAATTATAGAGAAATTACTTACAACTAATGCAATTACCCAGCTAACATTTTCTGTAATCGCAAACGTTGGCAACAAATTATGTTTGCCAAAAGGTCGCAAATGGAAAACATAATTTGTTATTGTCAATTATGTTAGCACACTTCTGTCAATATGCAACAACCTTTATCGGCAAAATATATAACAGAATAGCAGTTAACAGCAAGCAGATACCGAACATATTGACGGCAGATTGATGGCAAATGCTAAACAGTTTTGCTATTGCAAACAGTGTCAGCAAACATCTCGCAAAAATACAACAATGTATGTTGACGACAGATAGCTCGGATAAGCAAGCAGGTCTGTTGAACGCATTGACAACAGATTCACGACAAATATCAAGCAACTTTGCTATTACAACAGTGTCAGCATTCGTCACGCAAGAATGCAACAGCATCTGTTAGCCAAAAATTTCAAAATACATTATATTGACACCACTAGGCGGCGCATAGAGAGATAATTTTCTCGTATTTAAAAGACAACCTGCCGCAAATATAAGGAGAATTCCGACGACCCAAAAGGCAGATCCAGTTCGTAACTAGAACTCGTAATTATTTTTTAACTTTAGTATTTTTAACAAACCCGGGACACTTTAAAAAGTGAAGGGCAGTTTTCCCATGCTACCGGGCGTGTCCACAGGTTGCGGATAGTGGAACGTCCAGGGAGGTCTCTCTGGATAGTCGTGAATAACAATCGGAGACTTGTCTCTGAGCGGAATAAGCGATCGCGGACAAGGGAATCAAAAAACCCGAAACCATAATGGAAGAGAGTAATACAAATAGATATACCCCAGGAGGTAACCCAGAAATGGGGAATCCTTCCACTTCCTTGGAAGTGGCTGAGCTCCGATCGGATTCTGGGGGGGGGGGGCTCAATATTGCTCAATTCGGAGCCGACAGTAGGACACTTGGCTGTCGGAACCACTCTACAAGCGTCAAGTAGGACAATGGAGATTGGAACTCCTGCAGGCGGGGGGAGTCCGGGGAGCATCTCTTCTCGGCTGGAGAAAGTACAGATCGACAGGGCGACCGATGACAAGCAATCGCTTAAAGGTGGCAGTGTTGATTGTATGGACTCCGACGTCGAGGGGATCATCTTGACTCAGAGGCCGACATAGCTTGCCAGGAGGAAGCAAGATCCAAAAAGAATGAGATGACGGCAGCTCAAAAGGCTAGGAAAGCCTACAGAAATGCCCTGTCATTTCTGAAAAAGATGAGCAACAAGAAGGATAAAGAACTGACCACCAGGGACAGGGAACTCATCAAACTGAATAAGAAAAAGGTCTCCAAAGGACCCCGCCATAATCATAGGGAAATTGGGTTTCGGTGAAATTGGCCGAAACTTTGGAAATAAATAGTTTATGTGATGCTGATTGAAAGTCACAATGGGCAAGATTCACAATAATCAACCGTTTAGGAGCTATCAGCGTTCAAAAGTCAAAATAAGGTGTCATTTTAATACTATTGTGGAACAGTGGATTACAATGTATTATTCTGCATAATCAGACAACTTATTCCTTTTATTAATACAAAAATATGTATTTAGGTGAAAAAATATGTATATACACTATATGAAGTATGTATATGCGCACGCATGTGTACATATACACTATATGAATTGTAACCGTATGATATAATTCATATATTATGTGTATATACTTGCATGTATGTACATATTTTGTGTGTGAGTGTATGTGTGTATGTGCGCGCGCGCGTGTGTGTGTATGTCTGTGAGTGTGTATGTGTGCGTGTGGGTGCGTGCGTGCATTCGTGCGTGCATCTATGTGTGTATGAATGTGTGCGATTGTGTGTGACTATGTAATTGTGTTGTCCGTGTGTATGTGTCCGTAAGTTTGTGCGTGTATGTCAGTGAGTGTGAGTGTGTAAGTCGTGCTCCATAAACGTTGACAGAACGCAAGGACTTCATATTGTATTACCAGAAAAGATATGCGTACGCAAACTTACACATTTATATACAATACATGCGTGTGTATGTCCAACGCATGTGGATCTGTGCTTGTATATGAGCACACAAATACGTTTGTACATGTCAGTTTTTCTTACTAAAACCACATTAAGCGAACACACACACGCACACGAATACGAACACAAACACACGCGCGCGCACACGCGCGCTCACACGTACACATACGCGCGCGCGCGCGCACACACACACACACACAGCGCGCGCATACACACACGCGCATACACACATATACACTTCCACACAAAATATGTGCATACATGCAAGTATATACACATAATATATGAATTATATCATACGGTTACAATTCATATAGTGTATATGTACACATGCGTGTGCATATACATAATTCATATAGTGTATATACACATTTTTTCACCTAAATACATATTTTTGTATTAATAAAAGGAATAAGTTGTCTGATTATGTAGAATAATACATTGTAATCCACTGTTCCACAATAGTATTAAAATGACACCTTATTTTGACTTTTGAACGCTGATAGCTCCTAAACGGTTGATTATTGTGAATCTTGCCCATTGTGACTTTCAATCAGCATCACATAAACTATTTATTTCCAAAGTTTCGGCCAATTTCACCGAAACCCAATTTCCCTATGATTATGGCGGGGTCCTTTGAAGCCGAACATCAGCAACAAAAATTGGAGACGATTACCGAAGAAAGAGAGGTAGCAAGGACTAGGCCGGCAAAAAAGCTACAGAGGGCCAACGCTACGGTGGAATCTCCAAAGCCGGACACAATCCCAATTTGCCACCTTCCGAAAGGAAAACGGTAAAGAGGGTGCGATCGGGCGACGGAGAGGAAAGCGAAGCGAAAAGGGTCAAACCCTCGATAAGCTTCGATTCGCCCGAGGATTATCAGATTGCCATCATAGATCGTTCTGATCCGGATGGCAGGATGACGGCCGAAAGGTGGATGGAGGTGGAAACGAGGATTCTGCTGGCCATAGCCGAGCTGGATGGCGATGGTTGCGAGGAGGTCGACTTTGACGGGGCCGGCTGGCAGAAAAGTGTCAAAGTTGTTGGATGCAGCAACAGAAAGTCACGTGACTTTCTAACGCAAGTCATCGGCAGCTGCGGCAAACTCTGGCAGGGGGCCCAACTCGAGGTCATTCAGATGTCGCAACTACCGCTGAAGAAGAAAATCTTACTATGGATCCCACCTCCGGTTCCGGAAGGGGACGATACCGTGGTAAAAATTTTGGGTAAACAAAATAAAGGCCTGAAGACTCAAAGCTGGAAGATTATCTCATCGGCTAAGAGCCAAAATGGCAAAGGAAAGGACTTCGTCTTCACAATCGATGACGAGTCTATGGATTCTCTCAGGAAGTCAAAAGGAAGCATCAAATTCGTCTTGGGTACGCTGAAAGCGAGGCTTCCAAATGACGAGAACAGCGCGACGGCCAGGACTTCGGGTGGTTCAGATTAATCTGAATCACTGCGAGGCGGCCACGGAGGACTTGATGCTGTTCATGACTGAAGAGAATGTGGATGTAGCCCTGGTCTAAGAGCCTTGGCTTGCAAAGGACAGGGTTTGAGGACTAAGGACTAAGGAGTATACCCTGCTACATTCTCAGACTGCAGGTAAGAAAAGAGCGTGTATAGTGGCAAAGAGATCCCTAAAACTCACACTACTAACACAATATAGCACAAATGACTTGACCGTGGCAACCTGCGAGAGCCAGGGGAACATGAAGCTTCTTTTGGCTTCCGCATACATGCCATATGATGAGGCTGAACCACCACCAGAGACCGTCCAAAACCTGGTACTGGGAGCCAGGAAGCAGGGCAGACAACTGGTGATAGGATGCGATGCCAATGGACATCACATCCAATGGGGAAGCAAGGATATAAATGAGAGAGCTGATGGATTTCATTCTTACAAATAACCTGCCCGTTTGCAATAGAGGCAACATGCCGACGTTTGTGAACAAGGTTAGGAAAGAGGTGATAGATCTGACCTTAACCACAGGCGAGGAGGGGTTGATAGTAGAGGACTGGAGAGTCTCCTTAAAACGATCCTTCTCAGATCATAGAAGAATCCTGTTTAGAATAAACCGCGCGGTCCCAACTAGCAAGCCCTTTAGGAACCCCAAAAGAACAAACTGGGAGACGTTTAGCAAACTCGTGGAGGGGTACGTGGATGGGGGACCAAGGTTCCAAATGTCAAAGTACCCATCTATCGAGGGAATAGAGGTTTTAGTTAGCGAACTAGAAAATGCATTAATGAGGGCTTTCAAAAAATCTTGCCCTGTTAGCCGCTCACGCAAGGCCACCAAACCCTGGTGGAATGGGGAGCTTAGGCAACTAAGGACAGAAACAAGGAAGCTCTACAACAATGCAAAAAGGGATAAGACAAAAGAGAGCTGGGATATATATAAAACCAGTTTCAATGAGTTTAAGTATAAGATAAGAGAAGCAAAGTGGGAATCGTTTAAGGAATTCAGTGAATCCCTTATGGATACTAGCAAGGCCGCAAGGTTCAGAAAGGTGTTATCAAAGGATCCAGCGATCCCAAGTAACATCATGAAGCCGGATGGCTCGTGGACTGAGTCCAACAGCGAGACCCTGGATCTTCTTATGAGCACCCATTTCCCTGGTTGTGGGAGCATTGATTACAATGATGTAAGAAAGGATGGTTCCCACAGGCGGGGGGATTTGATGACCCTCGCGGAGAGAAAAACGAGGGCGGAAAAGATCATCACAGAGGATAGAATATTATGGGCGGTGCATTCTTTTGGCCTATACAAATCTGCGGGCTCGGATGGGATACTGCCTATTATGCTACAAAAATCTCTGAGCAGCATTATTAGGATGCTAAAGAAAATCTTCGTGGAATGTCTTGCATTAGGCTACATACCGAGAAGATGGAGAGAGGTAAGGGTGGCGTTTATAGCTAAGGCTGGTAAACCGAGTCACACTACGCCAAAAGATTTTAGGCATATTAGTTTATCATCGTTTCTGTTGAAGACACTAGAGAGACTGATAGACATGCATATAAAAGAGACCACAAACATAGAAAATCTGTGCGAAGTCCCTCAAGGACAAAAATCCCTCAAAGACCAGGAATACACTTTGGCTGCATTTCTGGACATAGAGGAAACTTTCAATAACGTCAAAACTGAATCTATGAAAGAGGCCTTAGAAACATTGGGGGTAGAGCATATGGTCACGGAGTGGGTGATAAGGATGCTGGAAAGCAGAGTTATTACCTCTGAAATAGTCAACAGCTCTACTAGCAAGAAGACAACAAGAGGCACACCGCAAGGAGGTGTGATATTACCGCTATTGTGGTTGATCGTGATAAACAAGATCCTAACAACCTTTAAAGAGAAAGGGATCAAAATGATAGCATATGCAGATGATGTAGTCATACTGATCACAGGCAAATATTTGTCTACAATCAGTGAAATTATGGAATCTGCGCTAAAAGAACTATCAAAGTGGGCAGGAGAGAATTGCCTAGGGGTAAACCCGAGCAAGACCAAGCTCATTCTATTCACAAAAAAGTATAAAATACCCAATTTCACACTACCAAAGTTGGAGGGAAGGGCACTTACACTTTCAAAAAAAACTAAATACCTCGGAATTGTCCTAGACTCCAAACTCTCATGGAAAAGGAACGTGGAAGAAAGGATGAGGAAAGGAATGATTGCTTATTTTGCATGTAGGAAAATGTTTGGAAGAAAATGGGGCCTGATGCCGCACATCATACATTGGATGTACACTGCGGTAATAAGACCGATCATTACATACGGAGCATTAGTCTGGTGGGAAGCCATGAATAGGGAGGTAAATAAAAAGAGCCTCACCAAGGTACAAAGGCTTGCAGCCCTGGGTATCACAGGAGTGAAAAATAATACAGCACAAACTGCATTGGAGACAATCTTGAACCTACAACCACTCGATTTGAACGTTAAAGGCCAAGCAGCAAAAGGAGCCGTAAGGCTCAGGGAGTCAAATCTCTGGAAGCCGATCAACTACGGACATTCAAGAATACTAGAAGAGATCGGAAAACTGAGCAGTAACAAAGGACTAAACTTGAATAGTCCAACGGACTACTTAGTTGCCAGGCATAACTTCGAGGGGTGTGTTAACATACACATCCCCTCCAAGGAGGAATGGGAGGATAACTCGGTGATTAATGAACATGAAACATCAGTCTACACCAATGCCTCCATAACCAAAACGGGTGCAGGCATTGGAATCTACTCTGAGGCGCTTAACATCCAAAAGTCATACAGACTAAAGAACGGTTGCCGCGCCATACAGGCAGAAATCTGTGCAATAAGGGAGGCAGCTAAGCTAATCTGGGTGAGTGGCATACCATTAAGGAATGTTATAATCTACTCTGACAGTCAGGCTGCGCTCAGAAGTATTGCACCAAAAACAGTGAGATCAAAAGTAGTGATGAGTTGCCAAGAAGCATTGTCCTGGCTCCGAGGCGACAAGGTCGGTCTGCGCTGGGTTCCCGGTCACAGAAATGTGGTAGGGAACATAGGTGCGGACGGACTGGCAAAGCTGGGGGCGGGGGGAGCGGTGCGGAGGTAATAGACTCCCCACTACCACCGATCGGTTCACTGAAAGATGCCATAGAGGAAATCATATTGGAGAAACATAAAGAGATTTGGCAAAACCGGAATGATTGCGGGATAGCCCGAAATCTCTGGCCCAAGATAGACAACAACAGGACTGGGCAACTACTGAAACACAAGAAGAACCTGGTTGGCATAGCGGCGGGAGTTGTCACAGGAAACTGTGCGGTCGGAGTGAACCTCCAGAAATGGAAAATCACAAATGACAGCTACTGCAGAGAATGCAACGAGGAAGAGGGAACAATTGAGCATCTGTTGTGCTGGTGTCCAGCCTTAGAAAACCGACGCCTCCAGATAATGGGACAAGAATTTCTGGATGGATTGGAAGACGCAGCAGAGATGGACATTAATAACATAATGAACTTCGCACGGAACTGGAAGTGTTTCAGCGCGAGGTGGATAAGACGGGTCAAGGGTTAACAATAGGGTATCACAATGGACCTCAGGTCTTCGAATGAATGGTCACTAGATGACCACACCCTTTCACCTAACCTATTCTTAACAAATTGCATTGCTAGCCATATAATAACTAATAAAATTTGCTAATAATAGGACAGCATAAAATATGCTATGCCAGCAAATTGCTTTTTCTAAACAACAAATTTGCGACATTTATTGGGACAGATTTGGTCAACGTTTGGTGCCAAATCGGCTGCCGCTTTGCAGTAAACAGATCTGTCCTTAATTTGTTGTGTCAATCTGACGTCGTAATGTCAGATTTTCTCTGGTGTTGTCGTCAATTTGACTACGGGATATGTTCTAAAGATTTTGTTCATATGGAGGGTGTTTGATTTACTTGCCGCGAGAATTTTCTACTGGTTTTCCGCGGGGCGACCGATACGAGATTAACGCCCGGCACGGCAGTCGCGATGGTCGGGCGGATCGCGCGGACAACGCAGGTTGTTTCGAGAAAACCGTTTCTCACTTCCTGGATGAAAAGGCGTCCGATGACTCGTTCCCTTCGGTGAGGATGAACCGTGGATGAGTGTGCTCCGTGGTGCACCCCGTCGAGAGGATCTTCCGTGTAGGCGAGACACCGTCGGTCGACCGACGGCCGTCCGTGATCTCGGCAACAACGTCCGTCCGGGCGGGCAAGGATCTGCCGGATAGTGCTCGAGGGGCTTCCCGAGAGGCACAGGGTTGAGGAGGGCCGAGCGATAGCATCCCGTTAACGTCCCTGCTCGATTCACTTGTTAAACCGCCACAAGTTCACTTGTAGAAAAACTCCGAGAAAACCTTAGGCGTGATTACCGTATTTGACCGAGCTGTCCGAACTTTCGAACGAGAGAGGGGGCGTCCCCGCCGGTTGCGCGACACAGAGCATGCGAATCACCCCGAGAATCGCTCGATCAACGCTATCGATAGATCGACCGGTCGGGCCGCTCCGAGCCAATGAACAGCGAGGAAACAGGGGTCACGATTTACGCAACAGAGAGCAATTGGGGACACAGTAGGCCCTGGCTTTGGCATTATCGTTTTGCTGGCATTTGTTTCCCTTTTGGCAACATCCCACAACTAAAATGTTTGCTGGGAAGTTAACACAAAATGATATTAAGTGCCACTTTTTGTTCCTTTACAATAATGGTCTTTCATGGCTGTGTGATCACAGAATAATATGTGTAATTATAAATTAAGAATATAACTTATGTTCCTCTATAATAGATTTTGTTGAATAATGCGCGAATAAATATTTACCCACTTTATCTTACAGAAATAAACACCCATTTTGCTTAATCGTCACTTTGTTGGTATTAGAGTCTCTGATAATAACTTGCCTCGAGCTTATCAAGCTGTATTTCACGCGTTTCAGATGCTATATTTCCCGGCAAATAAACCACTTAGTACTTACCCACTATTCCTTACCTTGCAAAATAAGCGAGAAAAAGTCACTCAGAATGTGGATCGAGAGTGTTTTCGAACGTACTGATCGAGAGCCCTTTGAGAACAAGGTGAATTGAGAGTGTTTTCAAACGCACTTCCGAGAGCTTTCGAAGTGTTTTCGAACGCTCTTTGGGTGGATCAAGGCACTCGGGGAACATTTTCGAACCCACCCCAACGGGGAAAACTGGGCTCCGTTTTTCGGAAGAGACGTTAAGCCGTTGGTCCAAAGGATAAAGCCTATTACACAATGCAAAGGAACAGGGAATAGGAACAGGGAATAGGACAGGCAATAGAAATAGCCATCTTTCAACTTACCAGAACTGTGTATTAATACACAATTGAATATGGAACAGGCAATAGAAACAGAATTTCCGTCGCGTTGAATTTCTATTCCCTATCGCCTGTACCTGACCAATTACAGTGATTCAATTTTTCTAAAGACGGGCACGTGTTTCCAAACTAAAACTGAGGTTATACCCTCCCGGGAAAAAAAGATTATATATAATTATATATTGGCGGAGGAGAAATACCCGAGCTACGAGCTTGAGGTTCTCGCGATTGTTAAGGCGCTTAAGAAGTTCCGAGTATATTTCCTCAATATAGATTTTAAGATCGTTACTGATTGTCACGCATTCACTCAAACTATGTCAAAAAAAGATTTGTGTATACGCGTAGCGAGATGTGATCTCTTGTTAGAGGAATTCCATTATGTGATTGAACGCCGCTCTGGGAAATGCATGGTTTATGTAGATGCGTTAAGTCGAAACCCGTTACCCGTTTGCATGCTAGTTGACGAAGACGACGATGGGCTAACAGCAAGACTAAAGAAGGCACAACAGGACGACGCTGACATAAAAAGGATTGTGCAACTAACGGAGAAATGCCAGCTACACGGATATGTGATCCGTGGAGAATTACTATTCAAGGAAATAGACGATGACATTCGACTGGTAGTGCCAAACGCGATGCACTCCTAAGTGATCAAGAAAGCACACGAGCGGGGACATTTCGCGGTTGCTAAGACGGAAGCAATTGTCAAAAAGGATTATTACATCCAAAACTTACGTCCAAAGATAGAAAAAGTGGTAAAGAACTGTATCGACTGTATACTAGCTGAAAAGGAGCATGAGAAGCAGGAAGACTTTCTGTGTACGATCGACAAAGGTGAGGTTCCACTCGACACCTTTCACATCAATCACCTTGGACCATTAACATTGACCAAGAAGAACTATAAGCACATATTTGTAGCAACGGATGGTTTCTGTAAATTTACGTGGTTTTACGCAACTAAGTCGACGGACACGGCGGAAGTTCTGGGTCACCTCAGGAAGCAAGCGTCAGTGTTTGGCAATCCAAGGAGAATAATCTCTGATCGAGGCACGGCTTTCACGTCAGCAGCCTTCGAAGACTACTGCAAAAACGAGGGTGTTCAGCATATTCTTAAACCGACGGGAGTTTCAAGGGCAAATGGACAGGTGGAGCGCATCAATAGGACGCGGCATTCGGTTAAATTCATAGTGTACATTGGGTGTGGAAAATGCTGTTTTCTTTTTATCTTTCTCATTCATCGGTATCTGATGGTAACCGGATGCGAGATCTAAGGTTGAAAAATATTTTGCCTTTCCTAATTTGTCGTGTATCTCTGCAATATTTGGCAATGGGAATGAGTCTCCTATTGTAAGGTCGTTGAGCTTTCGAAAATCTATTACGATTCGTAGTTTTATTTTTCCTCAGGGTTTTTAGGTACCACTAATATTGGAGAATTACATGGGCTCGTACTAGGGCGGATTATTACATCCTCTAGCATCTTGTTAATTTGCCTATTTATTTCCTCCTTATGCTTCTCTGGTAGGCGATAAGGTCGGACGCTCACCGGCGCGCTATCTGCTTGCGCCGGGATCTCGTATTTCACCGCCGGGGTGCACGTTAGTTTATCGTTCTCTAAATGGAATACATCGTTAAAATCATCGCATATTTGCTCTAACGCCTTTCTTTTTTCTTCATTTAAATGACCCATTCTTAATTTATTACGTAATTTTTTGCGTCGCTCTGTAATTGATTCGCGCTCTTCAGTCGCGTGTAAAGTGAATATGTCAGCTGTGTCGTTCACCTTTTCTAGAGATACACGCGGTGTGTATATCTCTACTGGTTTCTCGGTGACGTTTACTATGCTTATCGGGCAAACAAAATCTACAGGTTTTACCATGCAATGTCCAATGAAAATTCCAGGAATAGGTTGTTCACGTTTCACAATGCCTATTCTATTTTGATCTGCAATTGCTTGTATAATTGTTTCGCTGCGGGGCGGTAATATTACCTTTTTATATGGTCGGAGCTTAAGATTTACTCCGCCGATTCTCAATACATTTTTTCCATGGAGACAGTCCGCTTGGTGCTTTTTGATGAAATCGATTCCTAGTATTCCCTCATATTCCATCGGAAAGTCGTTGTTTACCACGTACATTGTGTGGCGTATGACTTGCTTTTCCAATTTTATTGTGGCTTTTATTTTTCCAAGGGTGTACAGCTGGTGTCCTGTTATCCCTGTCAGTGCGAGTTTCTTTTCACGCAATTGTGTATTGCCTTTCAAATTTCCTATTTTGATAAAGGTTAGTGCTGCTCCGGAATCGAGCAAGAAATTTATTTTTTCCGTTTTGGCTTCTTCCACCGAGAGTGTTACTAGGCCAAGATTATAATTTTTATTAGTCTTACTCGTCACTTGAGTAATTTGATACTTGCTCACGGCTCGCGCCTTATGCTTTCTCGGTCTCTCTTCTTCTTCACCGCTACTGCTGCTGCCGCTGCTGCTGCTATAAGATATCTCATTGTCCTTGTCTGACGTATGCTTTCTTGCTCTCGCTGCTACATTTACCTGTGGTTTTTTATTTCCATCAGTTTTAGATTGGCGCGCCCTTTCCTTTTTGGGTCGGCCATTTAACAGCCAACATTCTTCCCGTTTATGCCTTACCTTTTTGCAGTAAATACAATATTTTTCTACGGTATTTATTCCGCTGGGCTTTTCTGCTCTCGGGAAAGAATATCTGTTTGCGTATCGGCTCGTACGGCATTCTTGTCCAATAAGGCCTAGCTTTCCGCATTTATGGCACTTTACTCCGACGCTTCGAGTTTGTCGGGTTTGCTCCTGACCGTTTTTGCTTTGGTCGGTATTATATGTCGAGCGCTGAGGAGGTCCCTTTAATTTCTCCTCTGACGTGGCGCCCAAAATCGCCGCTGTGAGGTTAGCGTAATTTCGTAATCGCACGATAGTTTGAATGTCATCGCGGAGTCCTAGCTGGAAATTTTCTAGCGCTAGCTCCTGTATCGTATCTAATATCGCTTTTCTTTGTTCGGAAGAATGTTCACGGCCTTCGATCATTGATTGATAAAGTTCCATAGATAATTTATCTACGCGGAGTCCGTATTCTCTTCCGCTTTCGCCTGGTTTTTGCCGGAGCATATTAAATTCTCGCTGAATATGCGTGGTGCTTCGCTTTGCTAAATAGCACATTTCTATTTCCTGCTTTAATTGAACATAAGAACGTATGTCGCGCGTTTGGAAATCGTACATTGCCTTTCCCATTAATTTTGTGCAAAGTATAGTTTTTAATAATGACTTTTCCTCTGCGGGATTAATTTCGCTCATCGCATAGGTGCTTGCGTTTAGAAATTTTTGTACCTGACTGCGCGAAGTTCCGTCGATTTCCGGAATTATATCGCGGGCTTCTTTCAATTTAATGTACGTATTCGCGGGAACGGTTTCTGACGTCTTCCAACGTTTGTCCGTAAGTTATGTCGAATGGACCGTTACTAAAAGCGCGTTGGACTCTGTTGTCGTCGCGTTCGTAATTCGCGGTCTCTAATCTCTGCAAGCGATCCTGCATTGACCGGATTTCTTCTAATAGTTCACCAAGTACGGAATCCTGCATGCCTGGGCATTCTCGCGCAGGCTCCGAAGCTCGACGTGGATTATTCGCGGGTGTCCGTTGGTTCACTGACCTTAAACGGTTTATTTCCGCGTCTACTTGCTCGGGCGTTACCGGCATTTTGTTTGCGTCCTCGCGGGGTACATTCGCTTGAGCCGCTCTTCTTTGCTGACTCATTTTTCCGGCCGCGGGAGTATAATCTTCTTCTTCCGGATCGAATACGCTACTGTCGTAGGACGTTAGAGAGAACTCTCCTCTTTCGGAGTTATTGCTCTGTGTATTGGCCGATGTATCTGAACGTGCGTCACTTATTGTCGGGTGCAGTCTGAGTACGTCACTTTCGTCCTCGTTATTATTTGCGTTATTGTTCTCGTTAATATTATTGTTTTCGTTATTGGGGTTATCTCGGGGACCGTTATTATTTCTGGGTAGAAGACTATCGTCTAGGAAAGCAAATTTGCGCTCTAGTACGACGTTCGGGTGTAATTCTAATACCGGCGAATCTTCATCCGAGTATTCTAAGCTACGTCGGACGTTTTCTGCAATGTCGCGAACGGCTTCCTTTACGATTCGTACGGGGCCTATAGGGCTGACTCTAGGTGTTCGGCGCGCTGGCGCACTTTCGGCTCTATGTAACCACGACGGATTGCGGACGGGGCTATCTCGCGTTTCACCGTCCAACATCTACTGTAATATAAGTTCAATTTCGCTCGGCAGGACGTGTTTCCGTCCTCTGACATTTATCGCTTTATAACGCTTTACAATACGCTTTACAATATTTCAATTCCGACTTACATTAGTAGTCGCATGTTGCTTGTCGCTGCGCTGGTCGTTGACCGCTGCTTCGTTGCCTGCTTGGCTGGCGAGTCACCGTTGTGGTAGGTCGGCGCCTTCTCCGGTGTCGTTGATAACACTCGTTGGCTGCTACCGGGTGCTTCCTTCGCTCTGGATCTGGATTCGGTTGTTCCTCTTGGGGTTGCTTTCTCACGATCCGCTCTTTTGCAGGCGAACACTCTCAATCTGGCCTCTCCTCCAAGGTGACGGAATCCCACCGCTGCCACCAATTTGTTGTGCCGTAACCGGGAGTTGGTGCTCAGGGCTGGCACAGGATTTGGGAATTCCGGGTTGGAGGTGGTGCACACCACGGAGTGTTCGAATGAATGTTACTTAGATATTTCCTTTCAAATATCTTTAATTAAAATACTTGATAATTGATAACGGTCTTGATTTCTTTATACAATTCCCGAGATTATTCTAAGTTTAATAATTACTAAAGGTGACCGCACGTTCGTTAAGATTTCTTATGACTGACTGCCCGCCCGATCTTCCGATTCGGCAGTATTCATAATGTCGGAACGACGTTCTGTTGCTAACTCGGGGGCTCCCGAGTTAGCGTTGACTTGTCGTCGTCAGCGCTCTGCGCTGACCTTCGCATCAGCGCTTTCGGTAAACCTGGAGTCGGACGCTCTGGGTTCCGGTGTCGGTTTGCATCGGATAATCGTCGTCCGATGCAATCGTCAGGTTTTTCGGTGGATTTCATATTCGAATTCAGTTGCTAGGGTCGGATTACTTATAAGTTATATAATTAATAATTATAGCGTTGTGCGCTTACAACAGATGCAAAGCGAGCGATGCGCGGATTAAAAATAAGAAGCGGAGTTTGCCTAGAGACGAGAGTAACAAGGCGAGATAGTTCTAAGAGAAAAACTATTGTGTTCGGACGCGTTTGTACTTGCGTACGCGAAATAATATCTATGTATTACGTTTAAGAAATATATACGCGTTAAACTCTTCCCGATTGTGTTGCCTTCCTATTCGAACCGACATCGACGACTACAATATATTACTATAAATTTTATATAATTTTGTATTTAATAGTTTTCGAATACATTGTAATTTTAAGTAAAGTAAAAATATTTTATAACTGTCATAAAAAATTGTTTAAATTGATATTGTTAATATATGTATGTATGCTGTATGTGTTATATATTTGGCTTTACAACTACTTAAAACTGTTGAAATTATTAAAAATACCAAGTTATCTTATATGATATAGAAAAATGATAACTTAATACTATCAGTGATTCACGATAGATGTAAGTTCTGGTCCCTGAGTTCAGAGGTGCTAGTGTCTAATTCTCAATATGGCGCAGACCATGCAGTTACCTCACTTTCTGCCTTGATACGGTGTATCCAGTTAATAAATCAGTGCCTTTGGTACGCCGTACTCTGTGAAAGAAATCGTGTAAACCTCAATTTTTTTTAATTTGCAGATAAGAGTCTATATTGTACAATGGTTATCATGTCATTTGCGAAAAAAATTTATTCCATCCCGTAAAGTGCGTCAAACTATATTTAATTTTTTGGAGAAAAAACACGTCCTTACTTTTGAAGAGATGGCGGAAGGGGGAGAGAATAAAATCAAAATCTAACGATTTCTTAAAGTAGCGGGAAAAAAATTCTCACATCTACTGACAATGAGATCAAACTAGATTTAAATTGTCAGATGTGATCAGATCCGCATTTTGAGTTTATCTAATCAGATCTATGTGGATCTGGTTAGATATAAACAGATCGGTGCATGTCCATCTATTATAGAAAATTGTTATTTTTAAATGTTGTTTTTAAAGTATGCCACTTCATTGTAAGACTCCACGATACAACTGATATAAAAGTTGTGTCGTACCGTGATTTATATTGTATAATTTAGCGCTGTTTGGCGCGAGACACTGTCGGGTCTCTTGACACCGTTCTTATAACACTGTTCGTCAAAAAATATAAGAAACAGATCCCATTGGATACCATTTATCGGATAAATTTAAATTTAAGTGCAATAAAGCGAATAATATATATTTAATTCGCCAGTGATTATAAAACAGAAATAATTATTTTTAAAGAAATAATTACTTTAAATCGACTTAACTGGAAATATTTAACATCTTTTCGATATGAAAATTGAAGGACTGCGAGCCAACTTGGTTTGTCGGATTCACATAGCACTACATGCACGAAATGTATCTAACATTTTTTTAACCATAATCTCATAATTTGGAGATCGGGAATTCCTAAAAGAACTTATTATAACCGTTTTTAAGGCTGTCTATATGCTCTTTTTTCGTCATCGTTAAGAAGCGAATCGAACTCGGAGTCAATCATAAGTCTTCTTATTTCTGGACCGACGAAAATATTTAGAATTTATAGAAAAAGTAAAAAAATGAATCATAGAAACCATAGATATTATAAGAAAACTTTACACCATACCTTCTTTTAAATTAACATCGCTCAAATGTGTGTGTGTTTAAAAATTTGTTTTAGATGTTTAAAAGCTTTACCCTCTTTATCAATAAGTGCTTTAACGAAATTTTTTACGGTAAATATACCGAATAGGGGACCCACCTCCGATGACCTTGACCTTGACATATGTTGTCAAGGGTATCACCCTGAGTGACGTACAAAAGGTTTTAGTCGTCGCTCGTTCTTTATTAAAAAGTTATTAACAAAAAGTTTTAATGAAATATACGTAATTTTCGAATACATGCCTACATTGTGTATACAATTTTCTTTTACTTGTGAGCACATGTGTAGGCGAGGGAGGGGCGTAGTCTCTCCCCCACAAGCAGGGTTGGGTGGGGTGGACCTCCGTTCGCGTGGAAAGTTGAAAACCCGAACCGTTCAATATATAGACCTCGTTTTACCCTGTAAGCAGGGGTGAGGTGGGGTGGACCTCGCTTCGCGTGGATGGTTTTCTGAACAGCATTGTACGATTCAGGTTTTCAACTTTCCACACAAACGGAGGTCCATGCCTACCCACCCCTGATTGCGGGGGAGGGGTGCAGCCCCTCCCTTGCCTACATGTGTACTGTACACACATATCAGCAAATTACTTTTCTTAATATTGACACAAACATGTTATATTTTTCAGTTACATTTGTTAATAATTTTTTAATAAACAACGAGCAACGGCTAAAACCTTTTGTAGGTATGTTACTCAGGGTGATACCCCTGACCAGCTTATATATACCCTGCCCTTGACAACATATGTCAAAGTCAAAGTTATAAGAGCAGAGTTCCTTATTCGGTATATTTAGTTTTATATGCAGTTTTATATGCAGTTTTATATGCAGTGGAGTAAAATAATTTTATTTTAGTTAAAGTTAAAAATTAAATTCTTCTTGTGAATTTAGCTTTGTTTTGGTAAACTTCCGTTTTCAACCAACTCCATAAACTATTTAACGGAGTCAAATCCGGAGACTGTGGCGGCCAAGGAATCGGACCACTATGGCTGATCCATCGCCCAGGGGAAGTTCGCTACATTCAAACAGCTACATTCATCTTCGAAACTATTGAGAATAATAACCATGTTCATATATAAACTTCTTTTCTACAATAACCTATACTATTGTTGCGTCCGGCGGTTTTAGCGAGGCGCAATCACCCGAGTTATTGACCAGCGGACGTAATTTTTTTGATTTGCGAGTGAGTGAACTACAAGGTTATAAAAATCTATATGATAATTGCAAATAGGATTGTGTGTTTATGAGTAACGATTAATGGTCACGGGCCGAGCGGAAACTTGTGACGTTAGGTAAAAGGGGAGATTACAGGTAAGAGATCACCACCTGGCTCTACTGATCATTCTATTTATTATTGTTATTGACGTTTCGTAGTTATTTTTATCCCTTTTGGCAGATTCACACTTTCACGTATCCTGGGTAAAACGCGTTGGCGAGGGGTCTCGATTGGTGCCGAATCCGAGAGTTGGACGAGTTTTCCCAGAGAACCAGAGTCGGAGGCGGTCGGCACCGACTCGGTGCTACTATCAGGTTGTCTCGAATGAGGAGGAGGCGGTGGGGAAAGCGGTCGCGAGAAAATTAATGGATCGAACTTGCCACTTTCGTAATAGCTCCTTTTTAGTCTCTTTAACTGTAGCGATCTTCAAGATTTTCCCATGAGGTATACTACATTATTTTAGAATAAATAGGAACTATTATTTGTAAACGTAAGAGTGGGTCGCGCTCAGCGTTTGAATTTCCCGCGCTTCCCACGTTAGCGAGTGCAACGCCACGGCGGCGCTCCGCGCTTGCGCGCCTCGCGCCCGATCGACCCCAGCGCTTCGCGTAACAACTCCAGCGACGCCCTGAGCGGCCATTGGCTGATTCGTATTAGTTGGTGGCGCGCATATACCCCAAGTGCGTACCGGTAGCAACGGCTACGCAGGTCTTTTCCATCCGACCATAATCGCGTTAACATCGCTGTATAGCTCGCGAATAAAGAAGTCTTTGTTATATTAACCGAGGGTCTGTTCACTGCTTCCCGGCCACCGCTTCCTAACCTGACACCACCCGAGACCTGGTTCGCGCCCGCAAGTCTAACCTGCGGCGGACTGCAAGCGTCTTACATATTTCTATACTGATCGCTATCGGTTATGTTCTAGAATGACGATGCTGATGGTTGACAAGTGCCACAGGGAGAGCTCACTGAAGTTAGCCGGACAACTTCGACTTTTTACATTTTTTTTATTACGAATCGTTTGTTGGTTGTTTGTTGTTGATTGTTGGACTAATGAAAACGTTTGTTGGTTAATAGTTTTTACGTAAACACGAAAAAAAATTTGAGTGTGAATTTAGCCGGTAAATATATAATTCTTTAGAGTTTTCGTTTCAAAAGGGGGTCAATCGATGCGGAATCGTTTGTTGGTCCCGAATAAACTAATGAAATCGTTTGTTGGATCACGGTTTCGCTTAAAAAGGCGAAAAACTGTATATTCGTTTAGCTGCACCGGAGAGTGGGGGTGCCCGAGAAAAAATGATTAGATATAATCACATATAATTATATAAAATCGACATTAGATATAATTAGATATAAAAAATGGGCCGATATAATTGTTTGCAATTGTATATAATTATATATAACCACATATAATTGTATAACCATATATGGTTATATATAATTGTATGAGGTTATATATAATTATATACAATTATATCGGCCCATTTTTTACATCTAATTATATCTAATGTCGATTTTATATATATATATATATATATATATATATATATATATATATATAAAATATTTATTGTATTAGATATAATCATATATGATTATATCTTTTCTTCATATACAGTTCTAAAAATATTTAATACACATGTTATTTTTCAACTCACGGTAAACTTTATTTGTTTAAATCAGTCTTTTATCATAATAACCAAATTAAATTTTCTTAATCGACGAAAACTGGCAATCACTCCTGACGGTCACAAACGTCAGGACTCTTTAGACCGAGAATCCGGTCCTTCTATCAAAACGCTTAAAATTAAGCACCTTAAATTAAGATGGAAAAATTCCCTCTCCCTTCCCTAATTAAATCGATATCGATTTAATATTAAAATCACTGTAAAAACTTATTGCGAAAAATATTACCCCAGCCAGGGCTCAAACCTGGAATCTCCCGCATTCCGTTCGGGTGTCTTAACCAATTCGACTACCGGGGCATGTGGCAATATTTATCGCAATAGTACATCTAAACAATCATAACATGGAACACCGATATTTTACGTCGACAGTGTATATTCAACGATGAGATACATTTACTTCGCCAGTGTATAAATAACCAAATTAAATTTTCTTAATCGACGAAAACTGGCAATCACTCCTGACGGTCACAAACGTCAGGACTCTTTTATCATAATGTTTACAGAGCTTGCATGCCTTATTTTTTAAGTTATAAAATTACGACTTACTTTATAATATAATATATATATATATATATATATATATATATATACATATATATATATATATATATATATATATATATATATATTCAATGCTATATTATTCAATTAAGTTATATATATATATATATATATATATATATATATATATATATATTGTCACGGCTTTTTGCACGCGGGCGCAAGCCGGATCAAAAGGGGACGGTAGAGAGTCAGGTGTCAGGCCTCTCGAATGGGTCCCTCGCACGAAATCTTTAACTCGCGAAACAAATTATTGGGCGCCAGACGCGGCAGATCGCGTCCACTAAATACAACGATTCTCCACTTATTTGTCACGACAATTTAATTGCTCCGATTCGCAAAAATTCGCCAAAACGCAACTAAGGACTCACGAAAGCTCTAACGTAATTCTTCGTGCGAAGGCCGACCAGCTCGACCTAACGGCAGAGGGGCGGGGCAAGGCAGGGCAGCTTAAGAGGACGACGGGATGACGGCCAAATAATTCGTTACACAATAGAATATAATAAAATAACTGATAGTTTATTGCTAGTATCGGATAATGAAAAGGGTGGAAACAGTTGTTTAATAAATGTAATTTTAATAATAATAGTTAAATTGATCCGAGGAATAATAACAACGTTAAATGAGGCAATCGCCCCCGCCTATCGAACTGTAATCAAGTTCGTTTACAAAAACTAAAGAAGGACGCGAAGTAATGTCAAGCGCGAGCGTACGCAATGAATAATACGCGACAACGAGTAACGTAAGATCAGACGGAAAATATATTGGAATTTATAAAACGGTTGAGTGACTAAATTATAAGGATCTCTGGATCGTTACGGAACAAACAAAGAACTAAACAATGAGATCTAAATAACATTCGCGATATCTCTCGCAATCAAAACGTAATTAGGCAAATAATACAAACAATAACGCCACAAACGTCAACGATCAAGTATAATTTCTGCGTGCGCCAAACGGGGCGCGACAACGTACTTTTGCGAGATTACAACTCGTCCAAGAAACAGATAATCACCCTGGGATCGCAATAAATCGCTATCAATTAGACTCGGAGATTCAACTCCGGTCTACTTTGTTCTGTTCTGTCGTCAGTGGTTTTTACGCCGTTTCGGCGTGAGCTCTTCGCAAGTGCGACGCAATTACGGGCGCAATAGGGCACGCAAATCACCAAATTACCCCGTAACTTAACAATAACGCGAGAAAGACTCTGGGTAGCGCGAACGGCAGTCGCAATAACGCCACGAATAAACCAGGGTAACGTAAAGTTAATATTCCGACTCAAACAATACCCAGGAATAATGTCCGGACGCGAATCTAATACAAAATATCAAACGCGAGTAATAACGTAAAACTAATACGCGGCAGCAAACAACGCAAACATAATATCGTTAATATCGCAATTAATAATCATCGCCAATAAGATCGCCAATAATAATAATAAATAATGTCGCGAACAATAACACAATAATATTGGAAATAATCCAAAGAACGCGAGATAATATTCGAAAGCGAATCTAATACACAAGAGTATCGAACGCGAATAATGGCGCAAAACAAATACGCGGCAGCGAGAAACACAAGATACTAGAGAGATGATATAAACAGTAACGCGGAAGAATATCGCAAATAATAACGCGAAGAAAGATCGCAAATAATAACGCGAAAGAAGATCGCGAAATACGATCGCAAGCAACAACGTCAAATAATTACAACTACTAACGCAAAATAATAACACAAATAAGTAACGCAAAATAATAACGCAAATAATAACGCGAAATAATATCGTGACTAATAATGCAAAATAATAGCCAATAATAACGCGAGACAATATCACGACGAATAACGCAATATAATATCGCGAAACGATATCGCAAGTAATACGATGGGGTAGTGTCGCAAATAATATCTCCAGAAGATATCGGGAATGGTAGATCCCGAGCGGCGCAGCTAACAAGACCCAGGAACGCGACACGAAAATAATACGCAGCGAACAACACGCAAAAAACACGCGGTATGCGGGCGCGACGTGACTCGCACGCGGGGGCGCGGCGGCGGAGGCGCGAGCGCGAACGCGGGCACGACTCGGGACGGCACTACGCAATCGAAAACGCCAAAAAGGGTCGCACTCTAACGGAACGCGAGCAGATACGTTTTTACGCCACACTCAACGCGCACTCAAAGTCGGTTGTTAGGACGCCGGACTTCACACGGTACGCGAGCAGATACGTGTTTTCGCCACACTCAACGCGAACCCGAGAACGTACGCCACATACGAGTCTAATACGCGGCCACTCCCAGATGCCGTCCGCGCGAACGCGATATCTCGCCCTTCGGCCCCGCCGAAGGTCTCCGCACACGCCCGCGATCACGATCTCCAAGGGGGTCGTTCCGCGACGCGAATCCGCGATGCCCTAATCCCGCACACACAAGCTCGCGCGATCGCCAAGGGGGCCCTCCGCGCTCGATGCCGATCGCTACCGCGAGATCACCAATTAATTGCTGCGCCGTGCACGGCGAGCGGACACCAAAATTCACTAAAACGGCACTAACGCGAATCGGCAACGAAACGCGAACGCGACCCGACGGCTTTCCCGTGGCTGAACGCAAAATAACACTCGGGCAACCTCACCGGTATGTGACTCGGTCTCCTCGACGTCGCCGCTTCCTCGGGGCCTCTCCACGGACCGGACCGCTGACCTCACACGGTATTCTCGCCACCCGTACTCAGCCTGGTCACGGCGATCATCACCCGAAGCGCACAGATAATAGCGCGAACTACGCGCGTGTTTACTCGGCGAGAGGGCGAACCGAAAGAGATCGCTCCTTCGGTCGCTCGATTGCGGATCGACGACGCGCCCCACCAAGGGGGTGCGTACGTCTGTGGCGCGATAGCGCGGGCCAATGGGGATCGATCCCGCAAGTACGCCGCGACACTTCGCGTAACGTAATCTCGCGTGATCCGTCGCGGGGTGCCTCGCGATTCCGCGATAATTAATCGATGGGGCGCTCGATGCGAGCGGGTCGGACGCCCCGGTTCGCATCCTCGCCGCGGGGACGTCCCTCCTCGCGACCTCCAGGTCGGAGTCGTAACCGTTTTGGCGATTACGCCGCTTCACGGCGTAACGCCGTCGTGGCGGGGTCGTTCCGCCCTCCCGCATCCAGAGCGCCGGCATTGTTCCCGTCTTCACGCCGGGACCACGCGGTCGAAGTCTGGCCCCTCTCTCCCCTGTGCGTGACCCGCGACGATCCTTTGTCTCCGCGCTGCTGAATTCTGGAGCGTTCTTCGCCCCTCGCACTGCTCCTCCCCCGTGATGCCCGCAAGGTCGCTGCCGATGAGGTTCTCGCCGGTGTGCCCCGGCGAGGTGCCGCGATTACAACAATAATAAAAGAAACAAAAATAATAATTAAGACGCAATCAATTAATGACGAGGCCCCCTGGAGATTTCGCGCTGCTCTTCCGGCTCGCCCCTGAGCACAATTCCGCGCCCCGTGGCGGCGGCGGGGACGCTGCAACGTGCAGCGGAGCTGCCCCGTCACAATATATATTATATAACTTAATTGAATATATTATAGTATTCATGGTTCTATTTGTACGATCAAACACTATAAAATAATACACCAAAATATAAACTAGCTATAATTGCCATCAAAGTTAAAGATTATTTAAATCTTTGCGTTTATAGTTATAAAAGATTAATGCTCTAAATAATTATTTAAGCCTCTATTATTTAGAAACTTTTATAATACTTATATATTTTGTAAATATTATAACCGCAATCATATTTGTTATAATAATTATAATTACGAAAAAAAAACTTTTACGTAATATAAAAATATTTGTTTAAAAAATGTAAACAAAAACTAATACATATAAATAAAATTTTCAAAAAACTAATAAAAAAATTTGTGTTACAAAATGGTTTCAAGCAAAAGAAAATCTGTTACACATGTTACACATCATCTCGCCGAGCATTTACCAAGTGTTGTCGTTTGATTTCACCAAGTCTTGTGGACATAGAAATTTTGATATTCCGGATTGATTGTTTAAGCCACCCTTTTTTTTTAGCGTGCGATCTGGCAAAATCTGTGTCAAAAATTATAATACCCATGGATTAAAAATGAAGTAGATAAAAAAAAAAGTAGGATTCAGTAAAAAAATAACATATAAGTATTTTAATTACCAATGATTGCATTCTTTCCCAATTTATCCAGACAAACGACGTTTTGGTTTTGGCGTTCTTTTCCCTGAGCACGTGCAGTTTGTCCAGTAAGTGTAGCGTTTAAAAGAACTTCAGGTTTGAAGACTCCTTCCATAAGACGACGTGCAAGATGAGAAGCTTTACATGATGCTCCAATTGAGTTATTGAGCGTCTTCAATTTGCAATATACCCCGTGTTTAAGTAATACCATCTAAAAAGTAAATAAAAATACATTATAAGGATAACAGTTTTATATATAATTATATTATATTATTAATTATATCATATTATAAATTTAAACTTACCGGGCCATCGGGCCAATTTTTCCCGAAAAGCTGACTGTCCTCTTGCGCATTTGGTACCATGCCATTTTCGTCTTCTAAATTTCCATAATCAATTACCTCATTTATTTCCAGCGGATCTTTCTCATCTTCTTCTTGTTCGTCTTCGCCCTTGTCACTTTCTTTATTCTCAACGTCATCCAAAGAACTATCAGTATTAGAGCTTATATTTATTTTGACTAATTCTCTCTCCAAATCACTCGTTTCTGTTGAACTAGAATCGTTTTTTTTGTAAATTGATTAGCTCGACACTGATTCTGTTAATTTTGGCGTACTTTGAGAACCTGATGGTACATGGAAGCATTTAGCAGATGCTGATAAAATTTTACTTTGAGCTAAAACAGAGAAAAATATGATGAGATGTAATCATATATAGCTGCGTATACAATCATATTTGGTACTATAATATATAATTGTTTACATATATTTCTATATCTAGCAATTTGATTATATATGAACTTATTAAATTGTCAAGTGTGGAATATAAAAATAAAATTATTAAAATCTCACTTATAGTCTTTTGTAGCATCTTATTGCTCTTCGGATTTCCTTCTTTTATTACATTTTCTTTTAAAAAAGAGGCTAATTTCCCAGAAATTTGCTTGGCCATTTCATCGTCATTCGATACTTTTTCATTGATCTTGATTGATTTATTAGGGTTTCTTTTGTTCTCAATGATGTCCTGGAGTAGATTTTGTGAAGCTTTATTTGCTGCTTGTCGATGTTCGGATTGCTTAAAAGATTCCTATAAGATAATGAAAAAAATTTAGAACTTATATTAATAAATTAAAGCATATGAATATATTTTAAATAACATTTTCAACTATTTATGAATCAATTATTTTATGAAATCAAGAAACAAAAATATTTTTTAAATCAAAATTTTAAAATTGATATTATTGTTATTATTATTATTTTTGTTGTTTTTATTATTATTATTATTAGTATCATTATTAATATTGTGCAGTTACAAAAATATCAAAAAAACACAATTTATTGTAACAAAAAAAACATTTTTTCTTATTTTGTCTCGAAATATTTGTAACTTTATTAATAATAAAACAGCTGTGATGTTCAAAAGATACTAAGAATATAGGAATTGCCATATATATATATATATATATATATATATATATATATATATATATTAAGACTGCAAAAGAAAATTTTAAATGTACTTATGGGAGAAATAAGTTTAAGGTTATTTGTTTTCATTATTAAAAGTATATGAATTAATAACTCACACTTTGTCTGATTTTTTTAGTGTTTTCTTTCGATGCAGTATTCAATGATGGTGAGAAGTTTATTTTTGGAATTGGTGTACGTGTTCTTTTAGTGTGTACATCAGTTAAGACAGTTAAGTAATTGCTGGATGTTTTTGAAGCTGATTTCCTTGACGTTTGTTTCAATTTTCTTAATTTTTTTAATTCGGTTTTTAGAATCTCGTCGTCATCTGAAACGATTATACATATATGCAGTTAAACAAATACAAATTAACTTCTCGATAAAATAGAAAACCCATCGTATTATATATGTATATATACACATATCTATATACATATCTATACATACCCAGATAGCCAAACCTGAGCAGCAGATTCTGAGCACAGTCTGCATTAAATTTTTGGTATCAGAAAAGCAACAAATTTCACGCAGAAACTGCTCTATCAGACGATGTTGTCAAACTGTAGCCAGAAATGCAACAGAGCCTGCTGACAGGCAATGTGAGCAGATTGGCAGCAGAAACCGGGCAGAGCCTGCACACATAACTTGGCAGCAGATTGACGACAAAGATCGAGCAGAGCCTGCGCGCATTTGACCTGAGAACAGAGTGGCAGCAAAAACCGAGCAGGATCTGCGTAATGTAATCTGGTGGCAAATAGGCATGTGAAAATCGAGCAAAATCTGTCGTATCGCGGGCATTTTGACAGACCGACGCGCTCAGAATTCGGCAGTCATACATGCGACTCTGCGAGAGGCTCTTCGAAGAGTTCGAAGGGCCAAGGAAGGACACTGCAGGAACAGGAGCTCGATTCCTGAATTTATTTGAAAGAGAACGTACGCGAAAATTCTGCTCTTACAGAAAAGTTAAAGTTGATTGATTAAAAGCCATACGAGAGTCAATCAACTTGCAACTCTTCTGTAGGAATAGAATTTTTGCATACATTTTCTTTTTTGAATAAATTCAGGAATCGAGCCCCAGGACACGCAGTCCACGCGGTTCATGCGGTGCTATGATGGGCGGCGCAAGGATTCGCCGCGATGTATGGAGCGACGAGCAGCGAGCAGAAGATGACGCTACGACTCGAACGTCACTACCACGAGTACTACGACTGAACACAAGGAAGATTTAGCACACCAGGAGGATCCTACGCACCAGAGGAGGATCCTATATATACACACCAGGAAAATTCTACACACCAAGGATACTATCTTTTCCTGAAGAAAAAAAAGAAAACGGCACTTTTCAGCGCCCATTTTTTAATTATAAAACAGGAACTCTCTGTTCGCAATCATAAGCCTATATATTATATATATAAACAGCTGATTATGGCCAAAGTTTGCTCAGTTTTTGCTGCCAATCTGTTCTCAGGTCGTGCGCGCAGGCTCTGCTCGGTTTTTGCTGCCAATCTGCTGCCAGGTTATGTATGCAGGCTCTGCGCGGTTTCTGCTGGCAATCTGCTTACATTGCCTGTCAGCAGGCTCTGTCGACAGAACACGAGCTTAATGCGGACACAGATGGCTATGGTTTTGGTGTGGGATTCTGATCAAATTTGCTGCCAATCTGCGCGCATCCTGCTAACATTTTGCTATCTGGGTAGATACAGATGTTCTGTCGACAGAGCCTGCTGACAGGCAATGTAAGCAGATTGCCAGCAGAAACCGCGCAGAGCCTGCATACATAACCTGGCAGCAGATTGGCAGCAAAAACCGAGCAGAGCCTGCGCGCACGACCTGAGAACAGATTGGCAGCAAAAACCGAGCAGACTTTGTCCATAATCAGCTGTTTATATATATATATATATATATGGGCTTATGAATGCAAACAGAGAGTTCCTGTTTTATAATTAAAAAATGGGCGCTGAAAAGTGCCGTTTTCTTTTCCTTCTTCAGGAAAAGATAGTATCCTTGATGTGTAGAATTTTCCTGGTGTGTATCTATAGGATCCTCCTAGTGTGTAAAATCCTCCTTGTGTTCAGTCGTGGTACTCGTGGTAGTGACGTTCGAGTCATAGCGTCATCTTCTGCTCGCTGCTCGTCGCTCCATAGATCGCGGCAAATCCTTGCGCCGCCCCACCATAGCACCGCATAAACCGCGTGGACTGCGTGTCCTGGGGCTCGATTCCTGAATTTATTCAAAAGAGAAAATGTATGCGAAAATTCTGCTCCTACAGAAAAGTTGCAAGTTAATTGGCTCTCGTATGGTTCTTAATCAATCAACTTCAACTTTTCTGTAAGAACAGAATTTTCGCGTACGTTCTCTTTCAAATAAATTCAGGAATCGAGCTCTTGTTCCTGCAGTGTCCTTCCTTGGTCCTTTGAAGAGCCTCTCGCAGAGTCGCATGTATGACTGACGAATTCTGAGCGCGTCGGTCTGTCAAAATGCCCGCGGTACGACAGATTTTGTTTGATTTTTACATGCCTATTTGCCACCAGATTACTTTTACGCAGATCCTGCTCGGTTTTTGCTGCCACTCTGTTCTCAGGTCAAATGCGCGCAGACTCTGCTCGATCTTTGTCGTCAATCTGCTGCCAAGTTATATGTGCAGACTCTGCGCGGTTTCTGCTGCCAATCTGCTTACATTGCCTGTCAGCAGGCTTTGTCAACAGAACACGAGCTTAATGCGGATACAGATGGCTATGGTTTTGGTGTGGATTCTGATCAAATTTGCTGCCAATCTGCGCGCATCCTGCTAACATTTTGCTATCTGGGTATATATGTATCGTATTATATATTTATATATATATGTATATCGTATTATATATATATATATATATATATATATATATATATATGTATAGATAACATATAGGATAACTTCGAACTAACCTTAGTGCGACATGTGTGATAAAAATTAAGAAGCTTTTCAAGTGTAAAAATATATATATATGCATACTGACTTACCTGAATGCATGATGATGATTCCTTCGTACGTTGATTTTTGCCAATGAAAAAGCACTTTTTCTCCAGAGATTGGTGGGTTATCGTCGTCGTAAATGACATCAGTATCATCCACGATACAATAAGAATCGTCTTTATCACAATTTATAAGATACATTTTAGTTTCAGTCACAAGTACGTTACAAATTAATACAACGAGATTAGTAACAAATGTATCAAACCACAACTGTTCACAGACGCACAGACGCTATCTTAACACGAGGCTGCACGAGACCACGAATGACGCGTCATATTATGCCCATGCGCACACGCAGTAAATTATACGCCATGTGCATACGTGGAAGGTCGTTAGATTTTGTATCGATACACGCAAACAATCAATGTCGAACAAGTGTGATAACCAAATAACCCAAATTTATAATATATTGTAATTAATATTTTCATATTCACAATATATTAATTGGGTTAAATATATATATAACTAATCCAATATTCGTAATTTATCATCTATAATTAATTAAATAGTGTGAGAAAATTGATCCAAAGAATCACACACTATTTTTTTTTATGAATTCCTTTTGAGACGTGTTGAACGCGCATAGAATATTTGTAACGTTTTTTAGTACGAATAAATGTGTGAGTATAATGATCATATATACCTATATATGTACATATATTGTATATTATATGTAAGAGTCAAAAATGCAAAGAGCGACCATAATGTATTTTTTTACGTTCACTCCTTTAAAGCTTTCTGCGAAAAAGTTAATTTTTTTTGTATAAAAATTTCACTCTAAATTTGAAAATTTCCATGGCAATGTTGAATGCATGACTGACATCCTTTTTACATTTGCTTCTTTAAATTTATGTCTGTTTTAAATTACGTAAAAAATTTTCAAACAATATTGTAAACAAAAAATGTTGATTATTAAAATAATCTTTGTAGGGTAATATTATTATTATTACAAATCTCATTCGAGATATGTCGTCTGACGAGATTTCATCTGGCGATCTGCAATCGCCAGTTACCAAGAAAAGATACAAACTTTGGAAAGAAGATCCCACAGCTCCGGTATGTATAATATATATGCATAACTCTGCAATATCATATATTGTAGCTGTATATAATTACTGTAATCTTCAGTAATTTTTATAATCAACTTCAACGTACTCATAGTAAATTTGTTCTTCACAATTAATTTATCTTCTGATTTTTTATTGGTTCTTTTCTTCTAATTCTCTTAATTGCATGGATATATAGTATAATTTTCAAATTATTTCCTTAATTAAAAGTTAAAAAAAACTATAATACAAAAAATTACTGGAATTTAATTGTATAAGAATATGATAAATGTGAAAATATTCAAAAATTCATATCTTAAGAAGTTATATTTGAATATAGAAAATTTTAAACATGACCAATTTAATTTCCAACGTTCGCTATTTCTAAATTAACTTATTGTACTTCGTCCATTTCAAGACTATATGTATTAATTATTATATTTTGTTTTTAGCTTCCATTAAGCACGTTATCCAGGTGGCGTCGGAATACATCGCTTTATGAAGAAGTGAATAAAAATGATAATGAAGAAATTCTCGATAGCAGTAACGTCTTAGGTGAGGGCACTGCTGCAGATGATAGTACAATCGACAATGATAGTGTCAATGAACGCTGCGATTTGAGCAATCCTGATGAAACTGTAAATAGAGATGATAATGTAGAATCTTTTGATGATATCTGCAGTTTATCAGGTGATTCGAGTGGTAATGAGAGTATAAATAGTAACGGTGATCTTGAGGAAAGCTGTGAATTAAGTTCTAATTGTAGCAATAATATGAGCGATAATGATGCAAGTGGTATCGAATGGAGTGATGATTATAGTAATGATGATAATGATGACAGTAAGTTTGATCATATGTTATACAAAAATAGCACAATGTCAGTTGACCAAGGTGTTATCGAGCTATTAAATTTTTATGTTAATCATAATTTTACAAAAGCTGCCTTGAAAGAGATGTTAAGAATAGTATGTAATATGCTTCCTAGAGACAACCAAATGCCAAGGACAGTGTTTAAACTTTTTCAATACGTTAAGAATATTGCGCCTCCATGTGATGTTAATAAACATTTTTATTGTAAAAAATGTTTACATTACATCGGTTGTATTAACGATAAAATTTTTAAATGTTCCTCATGCAATGCTAACAAAAATAATATTTCATTTTTTTTCGAATTCGACATTCATGACCAAGTGAAGTATATGTTTGAAAATAGAAATCTTGCCACCAAATTAAAATTACCTACTTTATTACGTGATGAAAATATCATATCTGACATAACTGATGGATCTGAGTATATTCGGGTGAATTCTCGCGATAACAGGCATAAATATGATTTCATTAATATTAAATACAGACGGGCTATCTTTGATAAAAAGTGCAAAAAGCCATTGTTGGCCGTTGATGTTTACCATTGCAGAACTCCCAGAGCATCTTAGGGAATCATTCATAGTAACTGTAGGTTTATGGTATGATGATGATTGTAAACCATCGATGAATATTTTTCTTCAGCCGTTCTGTTTAAAATTAAAAAAATATTTTGAAGATGGCATTCATTGGGTTGATCCGACACCAGGAGAAAATATTACATCTAGAATTGTTGCTCCTTTGATCATTGCTGATGCTCCAGCTAGAGCCCAAATTCAAAATATTTTAAATTTCAATGGTCATTATGGTTGTAATATGTGTGAAATAAGAACTAAACAATGTCAACGAGTAGTAAAAAAAAAAAGCTGTCGTATATACCCTATCAAGGACAACGTAACATTAAGAACTGGAGCAAGAATGGAACAGCAAGCTCGACGAGTACTTAAATCAAACAAAATCCACATCAAAGGTGTAAAGGGCTATTCTATAATTTCCTGTCTGCCTCTCGTTGACCTTGGAACATGTGTTTTACCAGAGTATATGCATTCGGTACTTCTTGGAGTAGTAAAACACTTTAGTACTATATGGCTAAGAGAAGCGGCCCTTGGAATATTAAACAATTCATTAAAGAAATTGATACTTTTTTGGTTAATATTCGACCACTTCAGTCATTTAGTCGATTACCAAGACCAATATCTCAGTTTCAATTTTACAAAGCATCAGAATATTATAACTGGATTTTATTTTATTCTCTTCCAGCATTAGTTAATTATTTACCGGATAAATATTTCCAACATTGGATGCTTATAGTCATTGCTCTATATACCTTGCTACAAGAACGTATCACAATAATTGATCTTCAACAAGCGGACGAATTAATAAAATTATTTAGAGAAGGAATACCGACGCTTTACAGTGACAGAGACTGAACGTACAATGCTCATCAGCTTGCACATCTTGTACTGTCGGTTAAACGATGGGGTCCTTTATGGGCTACGTCAGCTTTTCCGTTCAAAAATTATAATGGATTTATAGCCAATTGCGTCCACGGTAATAAACACATGGGTCAAGAAATTGTTCATATTTTAACTATTGCTCAAGGTGTTCAAGTATTGAAAAACCGTGTGACTGATGAACATGATACCACTGTAAGAAGATCATGAATTGAAAAAATATCAGCTTCTAGGTAAAAATGTAACTGTTGACTTGAATGACGTTGAACGTCAATTATTATTATCTGAAGGTCTATACTCAATGGATGATGTAAAAGTATACACTCGAGCGAAAATTAATAAAGAAATTTATACTTCAAACTCATATAAATTAAATTACTAAAACAAATAGTTGCACAGTACAAATAAAGATGCATAATAACTCTTGTATTTATGGCGAGATCCGATTTTTCTTTGAAATTCAAAATAAATTGTGCTTCATAATACAGTGCTTTTCTGTTGAATGTACAAAAATGTTTTATCAAAAAAAAAACGAAAGCAAAAGTGAAGCATATCATACCCGTACAGAAAAATGGCGAATTTCTCTTAATCAAATTGGAAAGCATTAAATCAATAATTCAAGTTTTAAAAGTCGGCGAATACATATGCAAAAGACCAAATTTATTTAGAAAAATTTGGTAAACATAATTATATAATCATAAGTTTTTACTGTACAACAGAGCCGGGATTTACTTGCACATTTCGGGCCGATTCCCGAGGCGACGCCTCCTATTCCCCCACTACCGCTCGAGGCTCAGCGGCCGAGCCGCCGACAGCGCGCTTGACACTGTTTCTCAGGAGCGTCACGCGTGCTATACGTAGGATGGAACTACATTCCTCCCGAACAATATTAAATAGCTAGTTAGAACAGTCTTTTATTACAATAATTAATAATTGAAAATTTTTATATCATTATTATTATTAATACTCTATATATGTTGTTGCTATTGAATTACATATTTAAATAAAACCTGTAATAATTATGTAATATTTTATTTGGAACTCTTGGTTTGTGCGCTGCACTTATAAGTTATAACAAAATTACATAATAGGCCATTTATTTTCACAATATTGTATATAGAATACAATTGATTGAGGAATCGGTAAGCGTGATGTGTGTAGAAATATGTACTATATATAATTATCATATAATTATAATTAGGACAATAGTTTCCACGCAATCCATAAGGTACTCTTGCTGACGCGTTTTTTTAAAGTGATTTCTTTAGTAGGCCTACTCCACCGAAGAGAAAAATAATGTGAAAAAATTTATTAATAAACGTAGAGGTGAAATCAAAGGAACAATAAATAATTGTAAATATTAAGTCGATTTTCTAGGCCATTTACATAATTCTACAAGAGATGGGATATCTATAACATAGGAATGTTAGAAAAAATATTTCGCATTTTATTGAGGCTAATGATGTATCGCTTAAGGAAGAACGTTTACTGGTTTTTATATATTTTATCTTCGAAAATGAGCATTTACATAAGTATGTAAATCCGAACATAAAAAAAATTTTGGTCTTCGAATTTTTTCCATGTTCGGATTCACATATATACTTATGTAAATGCTCATTTTCGAAGATTAAAATATATAAAAACCAATAAACGTTCTTTCTTAAGCGATTCATCATTAGTTTCATTAAAGTGCGAAATATTTTTTATAACATTCCTATGTTATAGATATCCCATCTCTTGTAGAATTGAATTCCTTTAATTTCACCTTTTTCGGTTATTAATGAATATTTTCACATCATTTTTCTCTTCAATGGAGTAGGCCTACTGGAGAAATCACTTTTTAAAAAACGCGTCAGCAATAGTACCTTATGGGTTGCGTGGAAATTATTGTCCTAATTCTAATTATAAAATAATTATATGTATATAGTACATATTTTTACACACACCACACTTACCGATTTCTTAATCAATTGTATTCTATATACATATATTGCGGAAATAAGTGGCCTATTATGTAATTTTGTTATAACTTATAAATGCAGCGCACAAACTAAGAGTTCCAAATAAAATATTACATAATTATTACAGGTTTTATTTAAATATGTAATTCAATAGCAACAATATATATAGAGTATTAATAATAATAATGATATAAAGATTTTCAATTATTAAT
>JASTWR010000996.1:0-10000 GCA_030770355.1 Harpagoxenus sublaevis | reverse complement strand
AAATTGACTTAAAGCTAGAATACATAAATTCGAGCTGTATAAAATATAAAAGAAAAATATTAGTAACTTATGAACTAAATGATATCTGACTCGTAGAATCAGAGTAATATTGTCGTTTCGACAGCGTCGATTTATCTCGAGATAGAATGAATTGGCAAGAATAATAAAATTAATCATCTTCTTCCTCCTCACTCTCAACTAAATCTCTGGACTCCAGGACTGGTAGCCACTTTTTCATTCTATCCGGGGATAAAATTGAGTTGTAAGGTTTTTGCGTATAACTATAACCTGGTATATCTGTAATTACATAACGATTCTTATCAAGTACTTTTGCGACTAAGTAAGGACCTCTATACGGCGGTTTGATTTTCTTTTCGTCGCCGGGTTTTAATCTGTCTCTAATAAATACATAATCGCCTTGTTTATATCTAGTCGGTTTTTTATGTTTCTCGTCGTAATACATTTTGTTGTAGTTTTTAACATTGTCTGTTGCTTGTAAAGCTAATTCACGACTTTTTTCTTGCTCGGCAATATAATCGAGATCATATTCTGCTAAATTCTTAATAAAGTTAATTAACTCAGTGTCCGGGTGTTGTTTTAACTCATAACCGAACAATATTTTCGACGGTGTCGCTTTTAATGACGTGTGATATGTGTTATTTATTGTGTACTGGACCGCTGACAAATTATCGCTCCATTCTATTAATTCTTCATCTATCCTAGTTAGGGATGCTTTAACAAATCTATTTATTCGTTCTACTAAACCGTTTGCTTGTGGCTGTGCTACTGCAACTAAGCGGTGTGAAATATTGTTTTCCTTTATGAAATCGGCGAATTCTCGTGAGGTAAATGCAGTACCTCTGTCTGAAACAATGAGTTTAGGATATCACACGATATCGAAAATATTAATTAAGTGTTTGATTGCTTCTTTAGATCCTGTAGATTTAGTGGCGCATAACCAAGTAAATCTGGAAAAGGCGTCTACTATAACGAAAACATGTTTGAATCCTTCCTGTGATGTAGAAAGAGGACCACAGTGATCGATGTAAACGATCTGTAAAGGCTGATCTGGAGTGTCAGTGATCAGCATTTCTCCTTCTCTAGCGTTGGTTGAAACATTGGAAATAATACATTTTAGACAATTGTCGATATAAATTCGAACTTTCTTACGTATAAACGGAAACCAATATGTAGTTAAAATTCCTTGGATTGTTTTATCAAATCCACAATGTGACATATCATCATGATAAATTCTAATAATATTCGATGTCATTGCGTCTGGGACTACTAAGAGATTTTTATCCGGACGTTTTCTGAAAAGTAAACCGTTAATTAATGTGTAAAAATCATCATCTTGCGTTTCAAGCTTTTCAATAATAGGTTTAAGTTTTTCATCTTGTGATTGTCTAAACATTAATTCTTCTATTAATGACATGGAATCAACATGGACTATCATTCTGCTTAAAGCATCTACATGTTGCATTCTTTTACCCTCTCTATGAACTATAGTGTAATCATATTCTTGCAATCTTAATGTCCAACGGGCTATGCGTGGATTAAGCTGAGATTTCTTTAAAGTGTAAACTAAAGCATTACAATCGGTGACGATAGTGAAAGGTATACCGGTGAGGTAAATTTTAAATCTTTCTACTGACTTGACAATGGCTAACGTTTCTAATTCGAAACTATGATAATTAGCTTCTGCTTTATTTGTTGCTCGACTAAAGTATGCTACTGGGGCGAACTTTTTATCATGTTCTTGTAGTAAAATACCTGCGATGGCTATGCTGCTCGCATCAGTATGTAATTGAGTAGGCAATTTAGGATTATAAATTTTCAAAACTGGTGGTGAAATAAGTTTCTCCTTTAATGTGTTAAAGGCAATAAGACATTTTTGATCGAAATTAAATAATTTTTTGATGAATTTACGGAAATAACTTGTGAGACCTATAAACTCTTGAACTTTTTCCTTTCTGTGTGGAACTGGAAAATCTTTAACTTTTTGAATGTGTTGAGGACTTAATTGAATACCCTCTTCTGATACGATGTATCCTAAATATTTGATAGCTTTTTTAAGAAATTTACACTTTTTCCAATTGACTGTAAATTGATATTGTTTAAGAACGATTAGTATCTCTTTTAAAATTCGTAAATTTTCTTCCACTGTCTCTGTGGCAATTAATATGTCGTCAATATAAACAAAAACTGATCCTTGATTTATCCATTTCTTTAATAATTGAATTAACCTTTTTTGAAACTTCTTAGGAGCTTCACAATATCCGAAAGGTAATCTCACAAATTCATATTGACCATCTGGGGTCGCAAATGAAAAATACTTTGTGGAATCTGGGTGAACTTTAATCAAATAGAAACTGTCTTTTAAATCTAGAACTGTAAAAACTTTTTTGCCGTGTAATCTCGACAGATTATCTTCGATTAACGGGAAAGGTGAATGTTCTCTGTGAACCCTTTCATTTAATGGTCTTAAATCAACACATAAACGAAGTGAACCATCTTTCTTTTTGACTGGAACGATTCTAGCACAATATGGAGATTTGCTTTCTTTAATTATACCTCTTGTCAGGAAATCGTCTATAATTTTTTGGATTTTTTGGCGTTCTGACCAGGCTAATCTTCTGGGTGCATACGCGTATACAGAATCATCTTTTAGTTTGACTTGTACAGAAAAATCATCTTCCACTATGGGGATCTTAGCGTTTTCGACTTCTTAAATGACTGATATTAATTCGTCTTTCGCGGAATTAAAATCTACCTGAATATTTTCTAACATGTTGTCGGATTGTTCGTTACCTTCTTCTGTAGCTTGTACAGACGCTATTTCTGAAAACAATTTGACTCTTTCGTCGCATTCTTTTAACGACGGATTTATCGTGACAACAATTTTATGTTTCATTAGGAAATCGCAACCTATGATAACATCGACTGATAAAGATTTATCATCAAGTACATGGAATTTAATTGGACTGGTGACATTAGGCAAAACTTTGAGCTTAATGGTAGAGTCTATGCTACCCTTAATTTTAATTGGTGTGTCATTAACCGCTTTGTATGAACTAACTGGGTTCAAAATTAAGTCATTCGGGAAAAATTTTGCGAATGCTGACAATGAAATAAAAGAAATAGGACTACCTGTATCTAATAACGCGGTAGAATCGCATGACAGATTATTAATATTTGTTACCTTGAGAATGTTGCTATCAGTAACTATCTCGTTAGAATTATTTTCTCGCACAAACGCTACTCGGTCTGACTTGGATGAGTCAACTTCGGCGGCCGGTGTCTCTACGACTGTGGCAACTGGTGTACTCGTTGTACTCGTGGATGTCGGCTTGGCTGCTTGCTCTCTCCTCTTCAGCTTACGACACTCTTCTCGTGTGTGACCTTTGAGTTTGCAATACGAGCAAAAGCTGTCTTTCCCCTCCTTCTGGGGTTGATCCTTGACTGAAGATTCTGGCTGCTGCGATTTATTGGACTTGGATTTGTCGTATTTGTCCTTGGAGAACTTGGTTTTGAATGTCGGTGACCTTCTCGTCTCTCGTACCGTTGAGGCAAGTTGTTCATCTTTTCTATAAAGTCGTCGACTGTTGTCGTTTGCAATGCGGCGGCTGTGGTTTGTAAATGCATATCCACAATACCGTCGATAAGACAATGTATGATACTGTCTTCGTCCAAATTAGCATTTTGCAATATCGCGATTTTGTCTGTGGCATATTCGTGGAAGGTTTCTTTGTATAATATCCACTTCCTAGCACTAGCTTTTCGCATTACTGTAATGAATGGTACTTTTCTTCTGAACCGACGGACGATGGAGGTTTTAAAGGCGTCCCATGACAGGCTGACGGCTTCTGAACTCGAGTCCAACCATTTTTTTGCAGATTTTTGTAACCTTGAAGAAGCTGCTGATAGCATGGCTATCTGGGGTAAACCGTGTGCTGTGGCGATGCTTTCTATTCTCTGAATCCAAAGCTCTATATTTTCTTCTTCAGTACCACTGAAAACGGGTATTTGCGATGCCAAAAATTTTGAGGCGTTTGTTGACATTGATGAGAACTCTGAGGCTTGCGAGCTGAAGCTCTGCGGTGTTTGTGACGAACCTTGATTCCTCTCGAGACGCTCGAGCAATCCGTCGACCATATCCTGGTGACGGTTGTCTCGCTCTTGTTGTTGGAGATTTTGTTCCCGTTGTGACTGAATCTGACTGGCAAAAAGTGTGCACAATTGAGACATCATTGTTTCCAGACTCGACGCTGTGGTTGCACCTTGAAGCGTTGTTGAACGTGTTAGAGGTGTGGTTTCCTCCCTTTGCGTTGTCGAGGTTGATTCTGACGTAGATAGTGCAGGAGAATCTGAATCTTCTTCTACTTCTGTAATGGTTTCTTCCTTCTGTCGCTTACTTCTTTCCTCGCGACGTCTGTTTCTGTCCGATATCTCAATAAGCATGCAGATGCATTTTGCTTTATCACTCGGTATAGAGCGTGCGTTGAGATTGCGTAATTTTTCTTGTAAAATCTCTAACGAGTGTGTTTCCAATTTCTCGCGTGAGCTCATCTTGAACTTTGTTGCTCGAAACTTTCAAACAAATACGAACCTCTCACCAATATGGCGGTGGAAAGTTACAGGGGAGACGCAACGCGGATGTGTGATCCAATATGGCGTCGGAAAATTCCGATCGCGCGGTGAGCTGATGCAATATGGCGTCACTCGCGGACAATGGAATATGCGCAATGCAATGTTCAATTATGCGGAAACGCGGGGAAAAGATGTTTCCTTTTGCGTTGACCGGTACCGGAAAGATGCTGGGTGAACCGCTATTCGCGCACAAATGTCTATGCGGCTTTATTAATTATTCGGAAGCACGTGCCGCGCACAAAGAGACGGTGAAGCCGTTGCGCGTACGCTTCTTAAACCGGAATTGCGAAATTGCCGGTTGAAACGATATCGCGTGCACAATGAGACGATGGCGTTGTTGCACGGATATTCGAGTAGACCGTTATCGCGCGCACAAGGAAGCGGTGAAGCCGTTGCGCGGATGCACGGGTGTATGCGTGATGCACAAAAAGACGCGGGGCCGTTGCATACGCCTTGAATGTCTAACCGGGAAACCGAAGAAATCCGGGGGAACCGTTGTCGCACGCACAAAGAAGCACGAATGCCGTTACGTGGATGCTCGGGTAATGCGTTGTGCACAAAGAAGCGCGAAGCCGTTGCACAAGCTTTTTATATGTATCGCGCACAAAGAAGCACGGATGCCGTTGCGCGATTCGAGGGAACGGCGAATTCCACTCGAACGAAACTGGGCCCGTTGTGGGTGCCAGATAAACCGAATATACTCGGCGTATATATGAGCGTACACGAGGACGTTCACTTCCCGGGTAAACTGGGAAGGGACAAAGGAATCCTCGGGATGTATTATAGGAAGTCTCTGGAACACGAGGTGGAAAATTCTAGTAGGCACTGATCCCTCTGTTGGCTGCAAGACTCAGGATGAGACAATGTAGAATCCTCTCGAAGATCCGGAAGGCACGAAACACGAGGTGCGATCGCGTAAGCGATGCGTGTAGAATCCTCGCGAAGGCGCGTGGCTGGGTACCTGCGTAATTACGAGGCACTTATCCCACTTCTGATGCTGTAAGGACCCTTGCAGTCCGCCGCAGGTTAATTGGAGATCCGCGGGCGCGAACTAAGTCTCTAGGTGGTGTCAGGATAGGAAGCGGTGGCCAGGAAGTAGTGAACAGACCCTCGGTTAACGTTAACAAAGACTTCTTTATTTGCGAGCTATACAGCGATGTAACCGCGACAATGGTCGGATGGATAAGACCTGCGTAGCCGTTGCTACCGGTACGCACTTGGAGTATATGCGCGCCACCAACTAATACGAATCAGCCAATGGCCGCTCAGGGCGTCGCTGGGGTAGTTGCGCGAAGCGCTGGTGTCGATCGGGCGCGAGGCGCGCAAGCGCGGAGCGCCGCGGTGGCGTTGCACTCTCTAACGTGGGAAGCGCGGGAAATTCAAACGCAGGGCGCGACCCACTCTTACGTTTACAGCTTCGGCCATTCCTGACGAAGCGTTCGTCCTCGAACGTTTTACAATATGACATTGGAATGATCAAAATCGAAAAGAAATTACAATAGGTAAATTGAAACCTGAAAAGTTATATAATTCGAAAATGAAAATAAAATTCGAAATCTAAAATAAACGGAAATGTAAACCGCAAAACGAAACTATTCGTGTAATAAATTGACTTAAAGCTAGAATACATAAATTCGAGCTGTATAAAATATAAAAGAAAAATATTAGTAACTTATGAACTAAATGATATCTGACTCGTAGAATCAGAGTAATATTGTCGTTTCGACAGCGTCGATTTATCTCGAGATAGAATGAATTGGCAAGAATAATAAAATTAATCATCTTCTTCCTCCTCACTCTCAACTAAATCTCTGGACTCCAGGACTGGTAGCCACTTTTTCATTCTATCCGGGGATAAAATTGAGTTGTAAGGTTTTTGCGTATAACTATAACCTGGTATATCTGTAATTACATAACGATTCTTATCAAGTACTTTTGCGACTAAGTAAGGACCTCTATACGGCGGTTTGATTTTCTTTTCGTCGCCGGGTTTTAATCTGTCTCTAATAAATACATAATCGCCTTGTTTATATCTAGTCGGTTTTTTATGTTTCTCGTCGTAATACATTTTGTTGTAGTTTTTAACATTGTCTGTTGCTTGTAAAGCTAATTCACGACTTTTTTCTTGCTCGGCAATATAATCGAGATCATATTCTGCTAAATTCTTAATAAAGTTAATTAACTCAGTGTCCGGGTGTTGTTTTAACTCATAACCGAACAATATTTTCGACGGTGTCGCTTTTAATGACGTGTGATATGTGTTATTTATTGTGTACTGGACCGCTGACAAATTATCGCTCCATTCTATTAATTCTTCATCTATCCTAGTTAGGGATGCTTTAACAAATCTATTTATTCGTTCTACTAAACCGTTTGCTTGTGGCTGTGCTACTGCAACTAAGCGGTGTGAAATATTGTTTTCCTTTATGAAATCGGCGAATTCTCGTGAGGTAAATGCAGTACCTCTGTCTGAAACAATGAGTTTAGGATATCACACGATATCGAAAATATTAATTAAGTGTTTGATTGCTTCTTTAGATCCTGTAGATTTAGTGGCGCATAACCAAGTAAATCTGGAAAAGGCGTCTACTATAACGAAAATATGTTTGAATCCTTCCTGTGATGTAGAAAGAGGACCACAGTGATCGATGTAAACGATCTGTAAAGGCTGATCTGGAGTGTCAGTGATCAGCATTTCTCCTTCTCTAGCGTTGGTTGAAACATTGGAAATAATACATTTTAGACAATTGTCGATATAAATTCGAACTTTCTTACGTATAAACGGAAACCAATATGTAGTTAAAATTCCTTGGATTGTTTTATCAAATCCACAATGTGACATATCATCATGATAAATTCTAATAATATTCGATGTCATTGCGTCTGGGACTACTAAGAGATTTTTATCCGGACGTTTTCTGAAAAGTAAACCGTTAATTAATGTGTAAAAATCATCATCTTGCGTTTCAAGCTTTTCAATAATAGGTTTAAGTTTTTCATCTTGTGATTGTCTAAACATTAATTCTTCTATTAATGACATGGAATCAACATGGACTATCATTCTGCTTAAAGCATCTACATGTTGCATTCTTTTACCCTCTCTATGAACTATAGTGTAATCATATTCTTGCAATCTTAATGTCCAACGGGCTATGCGTGGATTAAGCTGAGATTTCTTTAAAGTGTAAACTAAAGCATTACAATCGGTGACGATAGTGAAAGGTATACCGGTGAGGTAAATTTTAAATCTTTCTACTGACTTGACAATGGCTAACGTTTCTAATTCGAAACTATGATAATTAGCTTCTGCTTTATTTGTTGCTCGACTAAAGTATGCTACTGGGGCGAACTTTTTATCATGTTCTTGTAGTAAAATACCTGCGATGGCTATGCTGCTCGCATCAGTATGTAATTGAGTAGGCAATTTAGGATTATAAATTTTCAAAACTGGTGGTGAAATAAGTTTCTCCTTTAATGTGTTAAAGGCAATAAGACATTTTTGATCGAAATTAAATAATTTTTTGATGAATTTACGGAAATAACTTGTGAGACCTATAAACTCTTGAACTTTTTCCTTTCTGTGTGGAACTGGAAAATCTTTAACTTTTTGAATGTGTTGAGGACTTAATTGAATACCCTCTTCTGATACGATGTATCCTAAATATTTGATAGCTTTTTTAAGAAATTTACACTTTTTCCAATTGACTGTAAATTGATATTGTTTAAGAACGATTAGTATCTCTTTTAAAATTCGTAAATTTTCTTCCACTGTCTCTGTGGCAATTAATATGTCGTCAATATAAACAAAAACTGATCCTTGATTTATCCATTTCTTTAATAATTGAATTAACCTTTTTTGAAACTTCTTAGGAGCTTCACAATATCCGAAAGGTAATCTCACAAATTCATATTGACCATCTGGGGTCGCAAATGAAAAATACTTTGTGGAATCTGGGTGAACTTTAATCAAATAGAAACTGTCTTTTAAATCTAGAACTGTAAAAACTTTTTTGCCGTGTAATCTCGACAGATTATCTTCGATTAACGGGAAAGGTGAATGTTCTCTGTGAACCCTTTCATTTAATGGTCTTAAATCAACACATAAACGAAGTGAACCATCTTTCTTTTTGACTGGAACGATTCTAGCACAATATGGAGATTTGCTTTCTTTAATTATACCTCTTGTCAGGAAATCGTCTATAATTTTTTGGATTTTTTGGCGTTCTGACCAGGCTAATCTTCTGGGTGCATACGCGTATACAGAATCATCTTTTAGTTTGACTTGTACAGAAAAATCATCTTCCACTATGGGGATCTTAGCGTTTTCGACTTCTTAAATGACTGATATTAATTCGTCTTTCGCGGAATTAAAATCTACCTGAATATTTTCTAACATGTTGTCGGATTGTTCGTTACCTTCTTCTGTAGCTTGTACAGACGCTATTTCTGAAAACAATTTGACTCTTTCGTCGCATTCTTTTAACGACGGATTATCGTGACAACAATTTTATGTTTCATTAGGAAATCGCAACCTATGATAACATCGACTGATAAAGATTTATCATCAAGTACATGGAATTTAATTGGACTGGTGACATTAGGCAAAACTTTGAGCTTAATGGTAGAGTCTATGCTACCCTTAATTTTAATTGGTGTGTCATTAACCGCTTTGTATGAACTAACTGGGTTCAAAATTAAGTCATTCGGGAAAAATTTTGCGAATGCTGACAATGAAATAAAAGAAATAGGACTACCTGTATCTAATAACGCGGTAGAATCGCATGACAGATTATTAATATTTGTTACCTTGAGAATGTTGCTATCAGTAACTATCTCGTTAGAATTATTTTCTCGCACAAACGCTACTCGGTCTGACTTGGATGAGTCAACTTCGGCGGCCGGTGTCTCTACGACTGTGGCAACTGGTGTACTCGTTGTACTCGTGGATGTCGGCTTGGCTGCTTGCTCTCTCCTCTTCAGCTTACGACACTCTTCTCGTGTGTGACCTTTGAGTTTGCAATACGAGCAAAAGCTGTCTTTCCCCTCCTTCTGGGGTTGATCCTTGACTGAAGATTCTGGCTGCTGCGATTTATTGGACTTGGATTTGTCGTATTTGTCCTTGGAGAACTTGGTTTTGAATGTCGGTGACCTTCTCGTCTCTCGTACCGTTGAGGCAAGTTGTTCATCTTTTCTATAAAGTCGTCGACTGTTGTCGTTTGCAATGCGGCGGCTGTGGTTTGTAAATGCATATCCACAATACCGTCGATAAGACAATGTATGATACTGTCTTCGTCCAAATTAGCATTTTGCAATATCGCGATTTTGTCTGTGGCATATTCGTGGAAGGTTT
>JASTWR010000995.1:0-64506 GCA_030770355.1 Harpagoxenus sublaevis | reverse complement strand
ATTTATTATCTGCAGGATTTAAGCGTCAGGAATGGGAAGTCACCAAGCGATAAATTGATACTATAGGCGATACAGATTACGAATTGTATCTAAGACTAGTACCTTGCGTATTAATTTTTTTTCAAAACGGTGGTTATTAATGCACCATAAATTCACATACTAAACGGCTAATTATCCTATATACATGTGAATCTCACATATTTATTACTGCGTTATAGCTATGAGAACTGTTAATATCAAAGATAGATCAACGTTAGTAGTTACCGTTTTGTCACTTCGAGAGATCACCGAATACTGGCTACAATGTCAAATTTCTGTGTGATGCTATAATAAATATATCATGTAAATACAATGACATAGAAAACTGATCAAATCACTAGCACAAACTTCTGTGTGAAAATTTAGAAGTAAACAAGGATCTGTACGAGGATTATAGATTATAAATATGTTATTATTTATATGTTGATAACAAGAGGTTGTTTGTCGTCAGTCGTCTTCTTTAAATCTCACAATCAGTTAGAGGATACATGTAAAATTTATCATTATTTAATTTAAGATTAGGTCAAATGTATAGATATATAGAGTATATATATACATATACATATATATAGATATATATATATATATATATATATATATAATATATTCTCATTGATATATATATATCAATGAGAATATATAATATCATGTATATTATATTACAGTGTCTTACTGCTGCAATAAGAAGGTATGTAGGGACAAGATTATCAATAACGGTTCGCAAATACATGGACCAGAATACGTTCCGAGAATATCTCCTTCGTTAATTTAATTCCCGGTAAAAATTTTTTATATAAAAACATTATAAATATGTATAAATATATATAATTATATATCACATTTGTTCATACATGTTTTTTTTCTCTTAATATACCTAGATATACACAGGAAAAATAATCAAAAAAAGAATCTAAAATTAATTAGATTATTTTTGCATTGCATTTTTTATAAAAAATAAAGTCAGGTTATGAGAAAAATTTGCCCATATATAATTATATATAAATGTAACAGTTGTTATATACAAATTTGATATATAATTATATATATTTATATATATTTATATATACATTATGCATATATATATAATATATATACAATATATATTTATATATATTTGTTTTATATAAAAAAATTTTACCGGGTTTTTTGAAGAGGTTTTTTCGTGTCACTAACGTTCCAAAGAACATGAAAAATGTCATCAATTACTGCAATTATACATATAACATGATGCAACCCGAGAAAAAATGATTAGATATAATCACATATAATTATATAAAATCTGCTTTAGATATAATTAGATATAAAAAATGGGCCGATATAATTGTATATAATTATATATAACTACATATAATTATATATAACCACATATAATTATATATAACCACATATAATTATATATAACTACATATAATTATATATAACCATATATAATTATATATAACCACATATAATTATATAACCATATATAATTATATATAATAAAATTAGGCTTTTTGAGTTTTATTTACTAAAGTGTGCCACTTTATTATAAGAGTAAAGAGTAGACTTCACAATATAACTAATACAAAAGTTATGCCGTGATTTATATCACTTGGCGCGAGACTTTGTCGTGTCTCTTGACACCGTTCTTATACCATTGTTGGTCAAATTTTAAATACGAGAAACAGATCCAAACGGATGCCATCTATCGGATGATCCAAAATTAAAAATGTAATATGTGTTCATATATGATTATATATAATCATATATAATCTACGAAGATATAAATGTTTCTTATGTTGTATATAATACTATATCTAGTTATATGTAGGGTACACTACTCACATATCATTATATCTGGCTTCACATACATTTACATACAATTAGATATGGTGCTATATCTGGTTGTATATAGGACCAGATTAGTCACATTAATATATTTGGCTATATATGACTGCATATATAGTTGTATATAGTACTATATCTAGTTATATGTACGGTACACTACTCATATCTCATTATATCTGGCTTTACATAAATTTATATACAATTAGATATAGTGCTATATCTTGTTGTATATAGGACCAGATTATTCACATTAATATATCTGGCTATATATGACTGTATATATAGTTGTACATAATACTATATCTAGTTATATGTAGGATACACTACTCACATATCATTATATCTGGCTTCACATACATTTATATACAATTAAATATAGTGCTATATTTGGTTGTATATAGGACCAGATTATTCACATTAATATATCTGGCTATATATGACTGTATATATAGTTTTATATAATACTATATCTAGTTATATGTAGGATACACTACTCACATATCATTATATCTGGTTTCACATACATTTATATACAATTAGATATAATGCTATATCTGGTTGTATGTGGGACCACTGATTGCACATGTGACCATGTATAATTAGATATGACCCTATATAAAAACATATATAATTATATAAAATTGTATATATACCAGATATAATTATATATGATTATATCTAATCATTTTTTCTCGGGAATAGATATTGTATTACAAGTATCACAGTCGCATTTAACTACTGCTCAGCACTTAGCGAGGAGTTAAATTAGTTTTGTTTGTGTTTATTCAATAATACTTATCCGTGTGCATGTTAGTGCAGTCCTCAAACTTCAGCTCGCTCCAATTTACCTTTGTGAGGATTCTTCCGTTCTAAAGACTACGTTAAGATTAAATTAATTTAAGTTAAATTTAAAAAATTAATTTTTAATAGCATTATTTATATTAAATTACAATGTTGTAATTCTTTAAAATTGTATTACTCTGAATAGGAAAAGTTTACAATGTGTATCTTCAAATAAATTTAATTATTAAATAAATTTAATATTTTATTTGTAATAGAATTGTGAGTAGAATAGTGTAATAGAATGTAATAAAATTTTGTCCTTTACAATTATAAAAAACTAATAATAGTTGCAAAAATTTACATACAGATAAACATAGTGATTTTTACATAAGTATTGATAGAGGACTTCCGGTTCGGCGGGTGAGGTGGGCGGTCGGCTCTCAGTTAGGAGTAGTGAGAAAAGCGTGTTTGGTGAGGAAAAAGGTTGGGAGGATGGAGTAGAGGGGTGGAGGTGACAGAGGAGGTGGAGAAGAGGCCGAGGAAATGGAGGAGGCTTCGAGGACGGCGTGGACAAAGAATGGAGCAGGAAATTTGGAAAGGAGTACTTGGAGGTTAGGATGTGAAGAAGGAGGAAGAAGGGACGGGGACGTAGGAGGGAGACGTGAGACGGACACAGCGGGATGTGGAGTGCCGAGATGGTAGTTCACAGAGGTGGCGCTGGCGGACGGGCGAGGAGCCGCGGCGTGATGGAGACGGCGACGGTCGAGGCGGCGCTGGGTGTCGGCCAAGGCTGACGCCACGGCGGGACGCCGGGACGGTAGCTTCGGAATGCGTGCGAAGACACGTGGAGAGCGGAGACAAGCGGGAGGAAGACAAAAAGGGAGGAAACGAGAGAAAAGGAGGAGAGTAAAGGTAGCAAAGAAAGCCGAATCGGAAGGACGAGGTGTTGAGAGGAACGTAAAGGGGTCCGACAAGGTGCGTAGGTGAGCTGATGGCAGGCAAGAGGAGAGATAGGTTAGAACGATGGAAGAGCGGGAGAAGAAGGAGGAGAACAGTGTGGAGGGGGGTAGAGGGTGAAGATTCTGAGGCAAAAAAAGGGCGGTGGAGGTGATAATGAAGACTGAAGAAGAGATGGGGAGTGACAGTGGACGAGGAGCTAACGGGAGAGGAGAGGTACAGGAGATGGAGAATAGAAGAAAAGACAAGAGAAGAAAGGAGGAAGGGCAACTCGACGGTGGTCACGAGCAGCAGGATGCGGGTTTACGGGAGGGAGGTATTCTGGGATGAGGTCAGGAGGGATTGGAGAAGGAGGTGAGGAGTTAGGGAGTACGGGAGATAGGGAGGATATGAAGTGAGAGGCAGCAGGAGGAGGAGAGGGTCGAGGGAGAGAGGACATGGCAAGGCGGTGATTGGGGAGAGTTTTGTATATTTGGTCAGATTATTGGATTCTGCTGGCTTTTTCTTTCTCTTTTTAGTGCGAAGGTCGCAGGAAGGGGTATGCTGAGGTCGAGAAGGAAGAAGGATGGGGGGAAACGGAGGAGCAATTGGGAGAATAGAGCTAGGAGGGATCGAGCAGATAGGCGGAAGGCAGAAGTGAGTCCGTTCGAGGAGAAAAGAGGAGTGGAGGTGAACGGCGGCAAGGCAAAGCATGAGAACGGAAGGCAGAGGAAGGAAACAAGAGGTGGTCGAGGGGGAGAGGGGAGAGACGTGCAGAGGAGGGGAGGGAGGAAATAGCGTGTGGAAGGTCGCGAAAGAGAGAGGAGGGGGTGATTGAGGAGGGGAAAGGTAGATACGCGGAGGGGTGGAAAGGATCCGTAGTATGTAAAAGGTCGCTTATGGCCAGGTCGGATAGGAAGGGATTGAAAATTGTAAAGGGTTGGGAACGTCCCTTCAAAACGCCATGTGAAAGGTATGAGGAGCTTGATGGCTGGAGGCTGTACAGGTTTGGGTACGTTCCTTAAAAACGCCCTTTAAGGCTCCCTCGGAGCAAATAAAGTACCATATCTATCTATCTACATAAGTATTGATAATTATAAAGAAATTAAAGGTAATTACTTACAAAAAGACCCCACCCGCCAACGACCTTGACCTTGACATATGTTGTCAAGATCACTCTCCTGAGTGACCTTCAGAAGGTTTTAGCCGGCGGTCATTGTTTACTAAAAAGTTATTAACAAAAAAGAATTGAAAATATAACAGTTATTTTTAGTACTAATAGACATAAATTACTAATATTTATGTGGAAATAGTACATGTATGAACGAAGGAAAGTTAGTTAAAGTAGCGAATTGTTGGTATATTGAAAGAAAAGTTAAAGCAGAGAATAGAGAGTATGTGCTTCAACTTACAAAGCACATACTTGTAAAGCGCGTCACTAACCTATAGGTTAAGACCGTTAAGATATAAATCAATTGTCACGAACTGGTTAAAGAGAATTTTACGAGTCCGTTTTTGGGTCAATACATTCAAGTACTTTACCCGGGATTTGGAATAGGCTGTGTAATTAATCTGGCCCAAAAAGAAATCGTATTTTGTAAACCTTATAACGAGGATCAGATTTATTTATCGAATCAAAATTAGGGTATTCAACTTTGAAATCAATAGGGATGACCTTGTAGCTTGGAACTTGTTGAATTGTATTACCTCGAATTCCGGTTTCGAGTTCTTTTAATTTTAGGAAAATCGGGAAAGGATCTTGGTTGGATTGAATCGCTGACTTGATTTGATGTTTAATCTTTTTAATTTGGATTCTTCTCCCTCCTTTCTTAGGCATAGGAATTAGAATAACTGTTGCCACTCGCCTTGGCAGCGACAGTTAAAGATGGAGTTTGAATAACTGTTGCCACTTGCCTTGGCAGCGACAGTTAAAGATGGAGCACCCTGTTGCCACACGCCTTGGCAGCGACAGGTCTGGATAGGTGTTTCTTAGGGTTGGTAAATTTTAGCAGAATAAATTCAGGATTTACCCTTTAAAAAATAATGCCCTTTATTGTAAGACGGTCTCGTTCTACAAGTGTTTTTACGAGATGTCGCAACGAATTGACTTGTAATAAAAAAGCCGCTCAAAGTAAAGATTCACTGAATTATGGGCAAGAGTAAGATCGAAGCCCGAAGCAACAAAACTAAAGAGCTAAAGAGCGCAGCGACACTTTTTAACGCCTTATTTATACCCAAGTGGTGAGAACCCCCCGCGCGAGCTTCTCTCCACTTCGTACATATCTTTGTGGAGGAGGAAGGTATTGTCTCAGGGTGTAATTCTATGCCCGTGAGTCCCGCGACCCGGCAACTACGTCGCCTGGTATCACCAGAAATCAGATCAATAATCGATAACTGGTATTACTGATGTTTTCATTCCTCTTATTTCAAATATAATTCAAATATAATTTGTCCGCTCGTAACACCTTCCCCCTTAAGTCATACGTTGTACGTTATGTTACCGCGTATGAGCTATGTAATTGAAAGGAAAACTATGTGATTGAAAAGAAAATGTTTATAATATAATCTTGTTGTTTTATTTCAAATATATCGTAATCAAGTAAAGATATAATCGTTAAATTTAATTTATGTATATATTTTTGAGTAAAATATAAATCCAAAGAAAAATTTTAAATTTGGATGATTATAAGTCGGATATACTATTGTTTAAAATAAATGTATACGCAACGTATATAATTGTCGGGTAAAATATGGTAAGGATGTAACGTACAAAAATCAAATTAACTAAAGTAAATACATAATATAATGTATATAAATCGAAATATATAATATAATGTGTTTATATAAATCAGTGTATATAAGTCAGAATATATAATATAATGTGTTTAAATCAGTGTATATAAGTCAGAATATATAATATAATGTGTTTAAATCGGTTAAAGATATTAGGAATATATATATTTATAAATCAAATTAAACTAAAGTGAATATAATAATGTATGGTAAAATATGATCTCAAAAGAAAATATTGTTTAGGCAAAATATTGGTGACATAAGCAACTTTCTTGAAGCTATTGTTAATGTTGATAATGTTTAATTGTTAATGTTAATTAATAATGTATAATCAATAGTGAATTAATAATGTATAGTCAATTTCGTATACTATCTTTTTTTTTTTTTTTAATACCTTTTAATTAATTCTACCTCATAATTTTGTGCTTGTGCATTTTCCGCCTCGAATGTCCTCTTTCTTACTAGGAATTCCTCAATACAGTCCCGGCACTGATGTGCTGGTCTGATCCACATTAACGGTTCGTTGCAAATACAACAATCTGCCTTTGTCTCGATCGGAATGTCAAAAAGTTGTGAGCTGATCGAGTGACACCTTACTCGCGATTCGTAATCCCGCAGATCCAGTCCTTGTTCAAGGAAGCAGTCCCCGCAGTATCGTCGTCTTGGCCAGTATATTTCTATATAATATATTCCATCTTCTATCGAGCGGATGCACAAGCTCCTTAACAAAATGGAGTACGTCCTCGGATGGTCTATCGGCCGTACTCCGTCGATTGGGCCGTATTTTTCATTTTTTTTCCTGCTCAGTCCTCTCATTGGTTTTAGGTGGCCTCATTTTCTGTTTGTTTGTTATTAGTTAGCATCTTTAGGAAAAATGTTTTTACAAATTTACTTTCACAATTTTTTACCTTTATGAATTCGTTTCTGCACAGCACTGATTTTATTGTCGTTTTTACTGTACTATTCTTTCTACTGTACTATTCTTTCACCGTCGTGTCCAAATTAGTACTGACTGTCGATCACGAGTGTTGCCTGTCCGCTCGTCTTATCTTAATGTAAACTGGTTACCGAAAACCCTTCTCAAGTTCATTGATGTAGGTGTCTTATGATACTAATTATCAATCGCTTCTTAAGAATTTCGCGTCTATAATCTCGGATATATGCTCTGAGTTTCTTTGTGGATAGTTATTTTGTTCATATTTCTAATTTTATTTTCCTCGGAAGTAGAGCAATTTATAGCGTTAATATGTTATGGATTTATTGTATTTGTATCTGTTTCTTCGACTTGTGTTAATGTTGGTGTACTGGCTGTTTGTGGTGTACTAGCTACTGACTCTTGTTTTGACGATGTTTGATTCCTTTCCTGATTTTCTTCTTTTCCTGTTGTTCCATTTGCCAGATGTAGCAATAAATTTGTTACTGAATCCCATAGCGCTCCAATTAAATGTATCGACCATCCATATATAGTGTGAAGTGTATAGCCATGTATAAGGGTGTACAGGCGCTGCGCATCAGACCTGATCTCTGAAATCGGGATGAGGGAGCTTTGCACAAAAGAAATGTTTCGTAAATTTAGAAATTATAATTCACAAATCGAACATTGCAATTAAACATTGGATGCGCAGAAATGCGGCACAAATTGAATATTAACATATGATTATAAGAAATGAAATCATTCATATATCAAATATGTTTCACAGAATAAATTCAATTAAACATAACATGATAAACAATCAGTAATATCATATACGGTAAATCATAAACGATTCGTAATGCAACGGTACATGAAGATGACATCTGAACCAAACTCTAAGTTTTAATAATCCTTGATTCAAAGATTGAATGCTCAATGTTTTCATAAGAAGATATTAAACATTATACTAAACTCACATGAGGTGATTCATTAAACTCACCATAAACTCAGAATGCAAATTATTGTTGTCGTTATTATACTAAATTGAACATAATTACTTTTTAATATTATTGTTATAATACACTTTATTCAAAGAGAAATATAAATTGATTGAATATCTCACGTGTTCTAAGAATCTACAGAGTCATCTTCATTACGGAGAATATAATAAACTTATATGAATATATAATAAACATACGCAAGAGAATTAATATTTCGCAACGGTTATGCATATAAATATCATGAATATATTATCGGTTTTAACTAACGTGAATATTGCCATGGATCTCTGATGGAGAATTCCTGGCATAATTGAATATCGCATTAACAATCTCTTGGCAACGAGATTAACGAGAAGAACAAATGACGATGGCGTTCGAATGAGTCACATTAATATGTTGTAATAAATGGCGTTGAAGACGCAGTCGTATTGCGACGACAAGAAAGAGAAATGAAGTAAAGAATACTGAATACATGCGTTTTACAAGCAGAGAACGTTAAGAACGTTATTTTTATATTTTACTCGACTCGCGGTCCATGGACGCTCGAATTAATTGCAACAAGAGCAGTTGTGCACATAGCAAGAAAGGGCATCTCTCGTCATGAGAAAGCATTGCCGAATGGCGTGACACTTATGTTGTGCCACTTTCTGCAATCGAAGGATCACACATTAGACAGACTGTAAACCAAGGTCCAAATGTGTATCAATATGATCGGATCACGAATATGACCGGATCCTCGATCACGAGAAAGATTGCGAATGTTACCTTATAAGCAGTTAACTACTGATTAGCAGTCATAATCACAGCGGTAGACTATTGCCGTAAAGGCTTCCTCGTCCACAGGACGTTTGGATCCAAGCAATGGCGGTAAAGCCTTCGACTCGTCTCAGGGAGATCTCTCCGCTAGCGGTTTTCACAGTTTCCTCCGGTATCAGATGGGAATGTTTCCCTTCTCTCGTTCGGTACTCGAACGCTTGCAGCAAGTCGAGACTCCGGTATGGTCCCGTGGAGGCAGTTTCTTATAGAACAAGAAACAATGAAAGACTGCGAAGGAACGCAACTAAAACGTGCTCACTATACGAGCGTTTGGAAGGAAGAGACGAGATGCCGGTGACGAGATGCCGGTTGCTAGGCACGTAAACAACGTGTTGACAACGCTTGCGAGATGCTTGCGCTGCGCGACGCGACACGCATGGTAAGAATAAAATAGCGCCGCTTAATGGTTAATGCGTTTGCGAAGGTCGGTAAAGAGATCACCGAGTTTATCAATTTTCATTTTTACCATTACGAGCTCTGCCTCTCCTCATCCCATCGACTTTACTTCACTCTATTCTCAACAAAGGGTATCTATTATTAGTTTAAATGTTCTTATGCAGAAGTATATTCCTATTACTCCCGCACTGGCATTGCCGACGGATAAAAATGTTCCCCAAATTTTCTTCCACGTATTTTCTGTAATCTTCTCCAATGAATTTTCATCCAGAAGGTAAGAAAGTGACATCCCTTGTGTTAGGGTTGGTTCTCCCATTACGCCACGTGCCATGGTGTTTAGTATTCCGCTCTTCTCTACTGGGAACATTATATGGTCCCGCAAGTTTTCAAGCTCACTGTTAGTGTAAATGCCGCTCGCTGCTAAAGATCCAGGATCGCTGTATTGCCATGTCGGCTTGGTGTTGGGTTTAATTGTTTCCGGTGGCTTGCAGTATTCTAAAATTGGTGTTATTCGATACCACCCGTCATTCAAAAGGTACATTGTCGGAATTATGCGGCTGCACGTTGTTTGTGTTCCTGTCTTGAAAAGAATGTGAGTCCGTGGCGCTAGGAAGTACGTTTCATTTCCCTTGTATACTGGTAATTGTTGATAACATTCTTGTGTATTTCGAAATTTAACATCTACTGGAGTGCACTTGATTAAATGTACCACTTCTCCAGAAATTACTGCCATGTATCCCGGTCTTTTCATAATCTGGTAAGCAAAGTCGTCTGGAGCATGGATCGCAAGACTCAGCGCGTTCTTCATTACTTGTCGTTCCAATTTGCAACGTTGTGTAAGTACATCTGTATATAATCTGTTCATCTGTGTTCGTATGTGTTTTTCTACATAAACGAATTTTGAATTGACATATGCAAAAATATCTAAATTTTCGACTGAAATTCGTCGCCTTTTCGCAAAAGATTCTCCTCTTTTAGTTTCTAGAATTAATAATTTTGGATGTTCCGTTTTGACTAAGGTATATCCACAAAGAAGCTCCTCTCCGGTTTGTGTTAGTGCAAAGGTGACATCTTGAGCTGACAAGGAATAAATAATTTGCAATTTTTCATTTATATTACTAACCATTTTGTTTGCTTTTCCTTCATATAATACATCGTAGTGATTAAATTTACAATAATCATCAGGTATTGTTTCTTAAAATGTATATCTTTCTTCAATATCTATGCAATTTTCATCTGAATATTGACAAATTGTCCCTGTTTTTAGATGAATTTGATTTGTTTCTACATTTGTTATTGCCCGTTGTAAATTTAGACTGATAGTTATTATTTCTTGCACAACTACATTGTCCCATGTTCCATAAGGATCTGAATATTGTGTTCCAGAGCATTGTCCGTCTGTTTTTACTGTTCCTGCGAAAGTGATTGGTCGCGATGTTGTGTAATTTACCTTTAGCCCGTTAATTACATTATTAACGTTTAAAATAAGTGTTCCTGTTTTATGCATACTTTTACATTGATCAATATCTGTATCGATGATATATTCTGCTTGCGCATTTGCTACGATTGATACGTGTGAGTGCATTCCACAATAATAAATTGTTCTTGAAATAGAAATTTTACATTGAATTACATTGGTTGTATCGAATTTTGAGAGTTGTAGTAATTGTATATTTGTTTCTTCCACATGAGGTTCAATTAGAGGTATGTTACATTCTTCTATATCTAATAATGATACAGTCGTCACGTTGAGATTAGTTGTTCCGCAGTCATATCCAATGATTCCGTGCGTCTCTTCAATGTTGAGAAACAGGATGGCGATTAAGGAGAATATCGTCTTGATTGAATACATAATGGTCTTCATCTGTTTTAAATACAATTTTAAAAGGTTAATTATTATCTTAAAACTAAATTATTTATTCTAAGTTTTGAAGATTGAAAATGTTGCGCGCGGTTCATGTTCAATCTTAATTATTGTCAATTTTTGCCTTTCGAACTTTATTTGAATGAACAATCTTGAATTTCCCTTTAAAAAGAAGCTTAATATTTCCATTTGGTAATATATCTGTAACAATGTGTGGTCCAGAGTATTGATCTCCCAATTTACCTTTCTTGGGTTCATTTAAAAGAAAAACTTGATCATTTATTTGAAAGGCTTGTGGATTAATCCTTTTGTCGTAATAATATTTTGATTTTAATTTTGATGCAATTAAGCATTCTCTGGCCAATTCTTGTAAATCATGTATGTTGGTCATTAATTGACATAAATAGTCATCATATGTTTTTCCTTCTCCAATATCATCTATAATTTCACCGGATGGTTGTCTGGCTGTTTTGCCAAATACCAACTCATATGGAGTGTATCCAGTGGATTCATGAGTACTAGTGTTGTAAGAAAAGGTTGCATTCTCTAATAATTCGTCCCATTCTGTAAATTTATTGACATATTGTTTTAAATATTCAATTAATATCAAATGTGATCTTTCCAAAGCTCCGTTAGCTTGTGGATAAAAGGCTGTAGTTCTATATTGTTTAATTTTGAATTGTTTGGTAAATCTTTTCATTAATTTGCTCATAAAATTACTACCTTGATCAGTCAGAATTATTTTAGGTGCTCCGAAAATGCAAATAAAATATTTTAATAACGCATCAGAGAGAGCAACTTGAATAGCAGTTATTGATTTTAAAGGAATGGCAAGGGAAAATTTTGTAAGATGATCTTGGATTGTTAAGATATAGGAATTTCCTTTGGTGGTTTCGGGTAGCGGTCCAACTATATCCATTGATATTTTTTCGAGCGAAGAAAATGGTGTGTCAGTTATTAACATGGGCTGTTTGGTTTTGACTCTAACTAGCTTTTTAATCTGACATTGCAAACATTGACTAATAAAATTTTGAATATCGGCTTTAATGTTATCCCAATAAAAATTTTGCCTGATTCGATTATAAGTTTTAGTTATTCCTTTATGACCTCCGATTCTCGATGAATGAGCTTCTTCTATAATATCTTTTCGCTTTTGAATTTCTGGAATTTTTACTACCCCATGACATATTATTAATTTCATTGAAGTTCCAAGCATAGATTTCCGAATTTGGTTTAGAATTTCTTCCCATTGAATATTATCTATTTCTTTTGTTTTTGCTATATTCAGAGTTTTAATTGAATTTTCTTTAATTATTTCTCGTAATTTAATTGAAAACTCTAGCAATATATCTTTGGTCATTTTTTCTTTAATATTTTCCTTACAAATCAAAATCAAATGAATCTTATTTTCTCTTTTAATAACTTCAATGTTTCCTAATTTATTTTGCTTTAACCTGGGTATTAAATTTCGATTTTGAAGTTGTTTTGATCCCTTGTCACAAGGTTTTCCGTCCGCAGTTAAGAAATACAAATAATTTTCTTTGCGCATAAATGTTTGATCACGGCTGTTAATAACACTTTGCCTTTGTCCGCGTGTCACTATTTGTTTTTCAGTCTTGTCTGTCATATCAAGTTCATTGTAAGTTGTGTCTATGTCTTCCTCACTATCACTGTCTCTTTCTTCCTTGCTACGTTCTTCCTCTTCTTCCTCGTCAGTCATCGTCGTCAAGGGTCTGGTTACCTGCTTCTGTATTGTTCTCGTTATTTTCTTTCTCTGTCATTTGTGACGGATCTTCGCGATTCTCTTCGTACGTAGTCTCATTTTGATAAATTCCATCTTCTACATCGCCTCTTGTTAAATTATTTATAATTTCTAAAAGATTTGATGGTATAATTATTTGTGAAGTTGAAGGGTTTATGTCATCGTGATTGTTAATGTTTTCTAATGGTAATGTTTCTGTTTCGATTGCTATATCTTGTATGTCATCGTGATTGTTAATGTTTTCTAATGGTAATGTTTCTGTTTCAATTGTTATATCTTGAGTGTTGTTTTCAGTATTTGACATTTCTGAAAGTAAATATTCATTATTATTTGTTTGATTTATTGGGTTATTGTGTATTTCTGCATGAATTGTATGTTCAATAAACGGCGGTTCTTTTAATTCTTTCTTAGTAAATGGTATACTTTCTCCTTCTGATTTTTCCGCATTTCGCGTTTGCATTCCTGTAACTACTGGCTCTGGTTCTTCTATCATCATTCCCCTTCTCGGTGAAACTGGTAAAGGCATAGGATTAGCATTTCTTTGTCTTGCTTCATCGTCTTCTGGGCATTCTTCAATTTCGTCATATGATGGATTAATTGGATATAAATTTGTCACATGGTTTCTCGATAAAGCATCAGCATTAGCATTTATTTTTCCTGGTTTATAAATTATCTCAATCATATTCGGCTAATTTAATTCTCCATCTTGCTAAACGTGAAGTAGGATCTTTTAATTTATGAAGCCAGGTTAATGGTTTATGATCAGTCACTAATTTAAATTTTTTACCATAAAGATAAGGTCTAAAATGTTGCACAGCGTATACTATTGCTAATAATTCCTTTTCTATTGTTGAGTAATTTTTCTCGGCATCGTTTAATAACCTTGAAGAATAGCTTATTGGTTGATCTTTCCCTATCTGTCCTTGACTTAAAATTGCGCCAATTGCAGTTCCAAATGCATCAGTTGTTAAAAGAAAAGTTTTAGTAAAATCGGGATATTGTAATATTGGTTCTTGACAGAGGGCATTTCTCAATATATCAAAACTATCTTGCTCTTTATTACCCCATACAAAATCAATGTCCTTTTTTAATAAATTAGTTAATGGTTTAGCTATTTTTGAAAATCCTTTAATGAATCTGCGATAATATCCGGCTAATCCAAGAAATTGTTTTATGTTTTTTGCATTTTTAGGAATTGGAAAATTTTGTACTGCTTCTACCTTTTTAAGGTCTGGTCGGACTCCATTTTCCCCTATTATATGCCCTAAATATGTAACTTCCTTTCTTAAAAATTCACATTTATCTGGTTGCAGCTTAAGATTTGCCTTACGTAATCGCTTAATTAATTTTTCAAATTTAATTGCATGTTCTGTAAGTGAACTTAAATATAATACGATGTCATCTAAATATACAAAAATTTCGTTACCTTGCATTCCTGTAAGGACTAAATCCATTAATCTTTGAAAAGTCGCCGGTGCATTCTTTAATCCAAAAGGCATTCGATCAAATTCATAATGTCCATGTGGCGTTGAAAACGCTGTTTTATGACTATCATTTGGGTGCATTTTGATCTGATGAAAACCTGAAGCAAGGTCAAAGACCGAGAAATATTTCGCACCGCCCAGCTGATCTAATACCTCCGTTATGTTTGGAAGTGGATACGCGTCACCTACTGTCTTATCATTTAGGTCACGGAAATCTAACACCATTCTCCACCGCTTATTCCCCTTTGAGTCTGGCTTTTTAGGGACTATTCACACAGGCGTATTATATGGGGATTTTGATGCCTTAATTATATTCTGATCTAATAATTCATTTACTTGCTTGTTTATTTCATCTTTATGAATTACTGGAAATTTGTATTGTCGTGTGTGTATAGGTATTTTATTTACTGTTGGAATTCGGTGTTTTAAAACATTCGTATGATCGAGGTTTTCTCCAGGCAAGTGAAAACAATCTGAACTTTTTTCAATTAATTCTTCAACATGTAATCGTTCTTCAGTATTTAAATGTTCTAGCCTTAATGCCTTTATTATTTTATCTTTTCTTTCATCCTTATTAACATGAAAACATGATCTCAAACCTTAGTTAGAGTTCTTGGAGTTGGGAATTAGTATTGTATCAGAGTTTGAACTTGAATTAGAATCAGAGTCTGAATTTGAGTTTGAACTTGAGTTTGTGTTTGAACTTGAACTTGGATCATGGATGGAACTACCTAAGCAGTCCGAGTTTGAGTTTGAGTTTGAGTTATAATTATAAATGGAACTACCTAAGCAGTCCGAGATTAAGTTCGTATTTGAATTAGGAATTTGCTTTTCATTTATTTCAAACTCATATAATTTAATCGTGGGTACATATACCCTTTCTTCTTCATCATTTGTATTTATTACTTGTAAATATGCTTTCTCGCCTGTTACTGTAACTAAAGCATCTCCTAAGTAAATGCCTTTTGTCACGTTTAATCGCGGAACATAACCTTCTTTTAATTCTGGATTTGCGACTCTAATGCACATTTGTGAAATAGATCTTGGAGGAATTATGAAAGTTTTTTCTTTAAAAGGAATTTGAATATCATTCCATTCTAATTGATTTTGTTGGTAATTAACTTTTACTTGAAATTGTTTAAAGAAATTTGACCCCAAAATCCCATTTTGTGGTATTGGAAAATTATCTTCAACCAAGTGAAAAGCGACTGGACATCCTAAGATATCTATCACTGCCTGCCCTAAGGTGGTCACGTGATGCGCCGTAATTCCACTAAGTCTTAGAATTTCATTTCTGTCCACTATGGTATTGGATGTAACAAAATTTTTTTAAATAATATTTGGCCCTGATCCACTGTCTACTAAAAATTTAAGATTTCCCACAAAATTTGAGCTATTTAACTTTACCGATGGAACATCATCAATGTGAGCTATGTTTACTGTTCGGTATCTGATTCTGATTCCCCCGTTATAACTCGCGTAGGGCGAATTTTGGTATTTCCCGGGGTCGCCCCTGTCCTCGCGGGAATTTGTCCGTTTCCCTGATTTTGAGAATTTTCACGGAGACTATTGTTATATATACGCTTACGACATTCTTCTAGCATGTGCCCGGATTTCTTACAATATCTGATATAATTGTTGCGTTTTGATTTAATGTCGGATTTTGTTGTGTGCCCGAAGTTGTTGGTTGTTTAAAGTTGTTTTTATTATTAGAATTGTTATTAGTATTGTTCTGTGAAAACCCGGATGTATTTTGATTCCCGTTCTTACTATTTCCCTGAAATTTATTAATTTGCCAGCATCGATCTGCTGTGTGACCTTTCTTATGACAGTACTGACAAGTTACGATTTCGGCTTCTACTCGCCGCGCCGTGTCAAAGCTCGTTTCTCGCCAGTTGCATTCTCCGCAAGCACAACGCTTCTTATCATTTTAACAGTCTCTAATTCCTTTTCAGCATCAATCGCGCGACTCTCAACTTCTTCGAATGTTCCTTCCTTTGATATTATAATTTCTCTATTCAGACCGCGTAAAAAACTTGTTTTTAAATGACTTTCAATTGAATTTCGAAACTCTGGGCTTATCTGTCCCGATTCTCTTCTTTGCGCATCAAGTATTCGTTTCCCTAATTCCCGAATGCGATTTGCATATGCGACTACATTTTCATCTTTTTTCTGATATAAATAAGCTAACCGTTCCTGGGTTTCATAAACCGTTTCCCTAGGTCCATATTTTGTTCTTAAAAATTTTACTAATTCTTGCATTTTGTTAAAAGTCTTCCCGAGAATTGATCTGTGTGCATCCCCCTTTAATTTGTTTCGAACAGCCCGAACCAGGTTTATTTCTTGCGTTGGTGTTATCATGCTGAGTGCTTCTTCGCAACCCTCGACAAAATATACAAAAGGAATGTTTCCTCCATCAAAATTCGGCACTGCTTCTAATGCGTCTCTAATTGAAAAATGCAAATAATTACCTAATGTTCCTTCATTTATTATTGCCATTCCTGAATTTAGCGGTCGTTGATTCGGCGACTGCTGTAGTTGTTGAATTATTTGTTGTTGCTGAGCCAACGCCCTTCGTAACTCATCGACGTCCATTTCTCTTGAATCGGTCCTCGTTGTTCCTTCCGTTGTTTCGGGAGGTGGCGTACGCATCATTTTTTGTTTTTTTTTCACATTCTGTCACTTTTTTTTTTACACAACCTTTAGTATCCCACCGCTGTCACCAAAAATTTATGTCACGAACTGGTTAAAGAGAATTTTACGAGTCCGTTTTTGGGTCAATACATTCAAGTACTTTACCCGGGATTTGGAATAGGCTGTGTAATTAATCTGGCCCAAAAAGAAATCGTATTTTGTAAACCTTATAACGAGGATCAGATTTATTTATCGAATCAAAATTAGGGTATTCAACTTTGAAATCAATAGGGATGACCTTGTAGCTTGGAACTTGTTGAATTGTATTACCTCGAATTCCGGTTTCGAGTTCTTTTAATTTTAGGAAAATCGGGAAAGGATCCTGGTTGGATTGAATCGCTGACTTGATTTGATGTTTAATCTTTTTAATTTGGATTCTTCTCCCTCCTTTCTTAGGCATAGGAATTAGAATAACTGTTGCCACTCGCCTTGGCAGCGACAGTTAAAGATGGAGTTTGAATAACTGTTGCCACTCGCCTTGGCAGCGACAGTTAAAGATGGAGCACCCTGTTGCCACACGCCTTGGCAGCGACAGGTCTGGATAGGTGTTTCTTAGGGTTGGTAAATTTTAGCAGAATAAATTCAGGATTTACCCTTTAAAAAATAATGCCCTTTATTGTAAGACGGTCTCGTTCTACAAGTGTTTTTACGAGATGTCGCAACGAATTGACTTGTAATAAGAAAGCCGCTCAAAGTAAAGATTCACTGAATTATGGGCAAGAGTAAGATCGAAGCCCGAAGCAGCAAAACTAAAGAGCTAAAGAGCGCAGCGACACTTTTTAACGCCTTATTTATACACAAGTGGTGAGAACCCCCCGCGCGAGCTTCTCTCCACTTCGTACATATCTTTGTGGAGGAGGAAGGTATTGTCTCAAGGTGTAATTCTATGCCCGTGAGTCCCGCGACCCGGCAACTACGTCGCCTGGTATCACCAGAAATCAGATCAATAATCGATAACTGGTATTACTGATGTTTTCATTCCTCTTATTTCAAATATAATTCAAATATAATTTGTCCGCTCGTAACACAATACAAAGGAAATAGCCATACGGTCCAAGCTTGGATCTTAGGCAGCTCAATATAATTATTCTCTATATATATGTATTAATACGCGTATTTTCCAACATATTAAACTGCGCGCCGATTATTTGTCGGACTTAAAACACAGCTATTGTTGGAACATTAGAAATTTCCTCTCCCTTTCCTAATTAAATCGATATCGATTTAATATTAAAATCACTGTAAAAACTTATTGCGAAAAATATTACCCCAGCCAGGGTTCGAACCTGGAATCTCCCGCATTCCGTCCGGGCGTCTTACCAATTCGACTACCGGGGCATGTGGTAATATTTATCGCAATAATCGGATAACAATAATTTGAACGTCTTTCTCAGGCGACGTGAATAAACAATACATGTTAAGACCGTTAAGATATAAATCAGTACATAGGAAATAGCCATACGGTCCAAGCTTGGATCTTAGGCAGCTCAATATAATTATTCTCTATATATATGTATTAATACGCGTATTTTCCAACATATTAAACTGCGCGCCGATTATTTGTCGGACTTAAAACACAGCTATTGTTGGAACATTAGAAATTTCCTCTCCCTTCCCTAATTAAATCGATATCGATTTAATATCAAGAGACACGGTAGTGTCTCGCGCCAAGTACGCGCGGAGCGAGACAGCCGTGGCTCTATATACGCGACGCGACGAGTTATATATATGTTGAAAGTACTCGAGATTTTGAGATCTCGATAACTAGTGAACGGATCAAGTTCTAACTAGGCTCAATGGAAAGCTTGGACCAAATTTATATAATGAAAGTATTTTTATTTTTCCCCTACGTGGCCTACGAAAAAATATATTGCGATGCAAAAGTCCAGACCTGAAAATTTTCATTTAAGAAACGTCCACGTCGTCGTCGGACATATGACATATATATATATTAACTCGGCTGTTCGCCAACAGATGGCTCTGGATACCCCAGCGTTACTTTCACTACTTTCGACTGCAGATGGCTCTTGCTTGTCGATAAATAAATCGCGTTCGCGAGAGAGAGCGAGAGAGCGATATTGCCAGTCTCGAGCGTCTCCATGACAACGAAAGAGACAGCATGTTTATGTGCAGTGACGTGACTGACGTGTACGTTAGTTGGTGCGCGAGGCTGCGTTTACATTTATCGTAATGTTAAGTTTCTTACGACGATATGAGTTGACTCAACTTGAACTCGGAAGATTGTGACACTTGTCTAGCGTTACAACAGTATAACCTAACATATCAGCCTTCTCGACGTGCGAAGAAAAGTGTGTTTATAGTTAGATATATTAACATAGATATATTGTTTACGACAGCTTCTTTGCTTACGATCACGATCGCAGCGTTACGATAGATCGTAAGCTCATTACGACGATCGTAACGTTCGTCATGACAGTTATCGTATGAATTATTAAGGTGCGTCTACATCTATCGTAACGCTGCGATCGTGGTCGTAAGCAAAGAAGCTTTCGTAAACAATATCGTGGGTGAGATGTTACGAGACGGGCTCGGCGTCCGACGAGCCAAATTTCGGGACTATTCGGGAGTGTGTGTGTGGTGAAAAACGTTTGAGTCCGGCTCGCGAATCAAACGTACGCATGTTATGGGCTTTAGACGTCCGCGTCGCGTCGTCGAGATTAGATCAACGGGATCAACGTTTATAGAATCGAGACTATTCGGGAGTGTGTGTGTGTGGTGAAAAACGGTCGAGTCCGGTTCGCGAATCAAGCTCGCCGAGTCGGACTCGCGAATCAAACTCGTACATGTTATGGGCCGCTTTAGACGTCCACGTCGTCGAGATGTATGTAAACATAACCATAAAGCGGCCTATACACGTCGCGAGTCCGGCTCGGCTCGGTTTCTGCTCGTTCGTGGGTGAGATGTTACGAGACGGGCTCGGCGTCCGACGAGCCAAATTTCGGGACTATTGGGGAGTGTGTGTGTGGTGAAAAACGTTTGAGTCCGGCTCGCGAATCAAACTCGTACATGTATGGGCCGCTTTAGACGTCCGCGTCGTCAAGAAATATTCCGTCCGCGTCGTCGCGTCCGAACACTCTGAACGAAGTGCAGTGCTCAGTGCTGGAGTGACAGAGTTCGCGCCTTGCGGATGGCTGGTTCCTGGGACCCTGTGCGAGGGTCGCGAGGTTATATCTATCGTACATATTGCTCTTTCTCGCGGTCACGCTCGCGTTCCCCGCTCGCGTTCTCTCTCTCTCTCTCTTCTCTCTCTCTCTCTCTCTCTCTCTCTCTCTCTCTCTCTTTTTCTCTAATAATGACTATCAAATATATCTGATAAAATTAAATCTAAATATTTTTTGTATTATAACACAAAAATTATATCTGACAGTGACATCCTTAATTAAATGTGCAGTGTAGTTTGTATTATAAATTATTAATTGCCTTATTTTTTTAACAAACTTTACTATACATATATTATCTACTATGACATTCTGCCTATAGCATCGTACATGCCAAATTCTGTATCAAATCTGTTTTTCTTTCGACAAAATTTATTTATAGCAAACACTGCATAATGTGCTCTCGACAAATTTGACTTTGCCTAATATATTCATATTTTGTGTCTTAATTTTTTTAATGATTTATAAATTTATACAAACTACACTGCACATTTAAGGATGTCAAACTCTCACATATAATTCTTGTAAATTATAATACAAAAAATATTTACATTTGATTTTATCAGACATAAATGTCGATGTCGATAGACATTACGGCGTTTGATGTATCTATAACAAAAAGGGGTGATATCCGTACAAAATTACCTTTTACAAAAAGGTAAAAAAAAAGACGCCAAGCACGCGTGGTGTACCTTGAAAAAATCGAAGTAGTTATCTTTGTACCTCGAAAAAATCCAAGTAATATCTTTACCTTAAAAAAACTAAAGTAATATATTTACCTTGAAAAAATTGAAGTAGTTATCTTTGTACCTCGAAAAAATCCAAGTAATATCTTTACCTTAAAAAAACCAAAGTAATATATTTACCTTGAAAAAATCGAAGTAATATATTTATTACAAAAAAAAGAAATGATATCTTTAAATTATGCGCCAATTGAATATATATTATATTGAAAAATAACTATTGTTCTTTTAAAAAATGTATTCCCATTAAAGTGAAAAAATTAATATAAAATGTGAAAAATTTTAGTGAAAAAAACTTGGCGCTGCCAAATTTTAAATATTTGAAAGCAATAGATAACTAATTTAAAATATTAAATTAATAATTACAATGTGAATGTAGAGACTTTCACACATTAATTTAAAGTACTTTTTTCATTTATAGAAATTGTTTCATTAATATATATTATTATGTTTAGCAGCGCCAAGTTTTTTTCACTAAAATTTTTCACATTTTATATTAATTTTTTCACTTTAATGGGAATACATTTTTTAAAAGAACAATAGTTATTTTTCAATATAATATATATTTAATTGGCGCATAATTTAAAGATATCATTTCTTTTTTTTGTAATAAATATATTACTTCGATTTTTTTAAGGTAAATATATTACTTTGGTTTTTTTAAGGTAAAGATATTACTTGGATTTTTTCGAGGTACAAAGATAACTACTTCGATTTTTTCAAGGTAAATATATTACTTTAGTTTTTTTAAGGTAAAGATATTACTTAGATTTTTTCGAGGTACAAAGATAACTACTTCGATTTTTTCAAGGTACACCACGCGTGCTTGGCGTCTTTTTTTTTACCTTTTTGTAAAATTAAAATCACTGTAAAAACTTATTGCGAAAAATATCACCCCAGCCAGGGTTCGAACCTGGAATCTCCCGCATTCCGTTCGGGCGTCTTACCAATTCGACTACCGGGGCATGTGGTAATATTTATCGCAATAATCGGATAACAATAATTTGAACGTCTTTCTCAGGCGACGTGAATAAACAATACATGTTAAGACCGTTAAGATATAAATCAATACAAAGGAAATAGCCATACGGTCCAAGCTTGGATCTTAGGCAGCTCAATATAATTATTCTCTATATATATGTATTAATACGCGTATTTTCCAACATATTAAACTGCGCGCCGATTATTTGTCGGACTTAAAACACAGCTATTGTTGGAACATTAGAAATTTGCTCTTCCTTCCCTAATTAAATCGATATCAATTTAATATTAAAATCACTGTAAAAACTTATTGCGAAAAATATTACCCCAGCCAGGGTTCGAACCTGGAATCTCCCGCATTCCGTTCGGGCGTCTTACCAATTTGACTACCGGGGCATGTGGTAATATTTATCGCTATAATCGGATAACAATAATTTGAACGTCTTTCTCAGGCGACGTGTTTATTCACGCTTGGACCGTATGGCTACTTCCTTTGTATTGATTTATATCTTAACGGTCTTAACATATATTGTTTATTCACGTCGCCTGAGAAAGACGTTCAAATTATTGTTATCCGATTATTGCGATACATATTACCACATGCCCCGGTAGTCGAATTGATAAGACGCCCGAACGGAATGCGGGAGATTCCAGGTTCGAACCCTGGCTGGGGTAATATTTTTCGCAATAAGTTTTTACAGTGATTTTAATATTAAATCGATATCGATTTAATTAGGGAAGGGAGAGGGAATTTCTGATGTTCCAACAATAGCTGTGTTAAGTCCGACAAATAATCGGCGCGCAGTTTAATATGTTGGAAAATACGCGTATTAATACATATACTCTCGGCGCGAGTGTGTAACATTATTATTTAATATTTTACAGATAGTGATAAAAAAAAGTTTGAGAAAGTATACAGATGGCAGCTCATCGAATTTAACGAGTATACAACAACAGAAGATGTGCCATATGTCGATTGTGTTCCATCGACATGGATTACTCATAATCCATTTACGAAAGTATTATTGGTGCAATATCCGGCACCACCATATAATGATGAACTTTATAACGACCTGCCTTTTATTTTGAACGCGGACTAGTTCGCCGGGTCAGGAGTTCAATAGGGTAGGTCCGGAGACAATAGACGCGAGCAAGAGGCGAATTAAAGTATTAACAATAGTTTATTATGAAATAACAAAAAGTGGAGACTAGAGTTTGCAACGTGGATTCCCACTGTTTAAAATATAATGTACAATCTAAAGAGAATACTGGCGGGGTACTTCGGAGGCGCGGTGGCCCAGTAATGTGCGATAAACGGAAAGAATATAATTACAATAAAAAAGAGAATACCGGCGGGGTACTTCGGAGGCGCGGTGGCCCAGTACGTCGCGATAAGTTATTGATGGAAAAGAGTATAAGTACTATTAAAGAGAATACCGGGGGGTACTTCGGAGGCGCGGTGGCCCAGTACGGCGCGATAAAATATGGACGGAAAAGAATATAATTATACAGAAAATAATGGTATATTCCGCCAATAATTGATTAACGAGAAAATATTTATTAATTTTGACAACGATTGGCTAGCTAAAAGATGTTAATTAAAATTTAGAATTTATTGCGAAAAATATTACCCCAGCCAGGGTTTGAACCTGGAACCTCCCGCTCTCCGTGCAGGCGTCGTCCCAATTCGACCACTGAGGCATGTGGTAATATTTATCGCAATAACAAACTTATATACCTATCTTATTATTAGTTCCAACATTAGAAAACTGCGCGCCGACTTGGTTTGTCAGACTTTCAACACAGCTCCTGTTGGAGTATATCCCCTCCCTTCCACTTAGTTAAATTGATTCGATTAAACTAATGTTAACATCATTTTTTAGGTTGATGATGTGTAATAAACAGAAAATAATGGTATATTCCGCCAATAATTGATTAACGAGAAAATATTTATTAATTTCGACAACGATTGGCTAGCTAAAAGATGTTAATTAAAATTTAGAATTTATTGCGAAAAATATTACCCCAGCCAGGGTTTGAACCTGGAACCTCCCGCTCTCCGTGCAGGCGTCGTCCCAATAAATTCTAAATTTTAATTAACATCTTTTAGCTAGCCAATCGTTGTCGAAATTAATAAATATTTTCTCGTTAATCAATTATTGGCGGAATATACCATTATTTTCTGTTTATTACACATCATCGACCTAAAAAATGATGTTAACATTAGTTTAATCGAATCAATTTAACTAAGTGGAAGGGAGGGGATATACTCCAACAGGAGCTGTGTTGAAAGTCTGACAAACCAAGTCGGCGCGCAGTTTTCTAATGTTGGAACTAATAATAAGATAGGTATATAAGTTTGTTATTGCGATAAATATTACCACATGCCTCAGTGGTCGAATTGGGACGACGCCTGCACGGAGAGCGGGAGGTTCCAGGTTCAAACCCTGGCTGGGGTAATATTTTTCGCAATAAATTCTAAATTTTAATTAACATCTTTTAGCTAGCCAATCGTTGTCGAAATTAATAAATATTTTCTCGTTAATATAATTATAATCAAAGGATACTACGGCTCGGCGAACGTATCTTTAAATCTCGTGCGTGGCTAAGTACTGGTCGCGGTCTGCTATCGCGGGTTTAAGTAACGTAAAGGTACCGGCGGGTGGAGCGGCGTCGGGGACGTTCGGACGTACGGACCGGACTCCGTCCCGATTCGCCAGGATGAGGTGCGTCGGCGTCGAGAGCACTCGACCGAGACGGAGAGCTATCCACCTCCCCGGGTTCACAAGTCGATGAAGAATTTGGTGAATATCATATTGAAATAAAGTTGAAATCATATGCAAATCAATAATCAATTTGATATTTCGAAAATTTCATCATTATATCTGGAAAATATTACGTAGATGTCGACGATCTAGTCATTATTCAACTTATATCATACTGAAGTCGAATCAACATCTCCGTGTATATCGATTCGACTTGAATATGATATCTATTACATATCAACTAAACCACCAATAATTGATCGACACTTATACGATATCTTCTGTATATCTAATCGATATGTATACTTTCGATCTGTAGATTTTGATTATACGTCGATAAGATGTCGACAAAGTATTATGCGGATCTGTCGTTCATGCAATACTAATCTTTCTTTATACATATATGTCATCAGTGTGATAATGTTTATTATCAGATATTCTGTATCTAATAAAAATTTGAAGAATAAAGACGAATAAGTATCTAGGTAAATAATATATGTTACATAAGCAATTAAATTTTTATTTGTAATTTTACGGTACACCTCGATATTCGGCGAAAAAAATATATATATATATATAATCGTAGGCAAAAAATTAAAAAAGCATTTTAAAGCTTGAAGTTTTAACTTTAAAGCGCTGTCGGTGGTTTTTTAAATTAAAAAATCGACATTATTTCTGAAAAGTACAGGTTTAGTTTCAAAATCGTGTAACTCGGTCAAAAGAAATCGTAGGAACATAAAAAAAAAAGCGTCTTGTAGGCAATATGTTGTAATTTACAGAACTTATCAAATTTTTGAGAGAAATTCTTTTATCGAGCTGCACAATGTCAAAAATACGTAATTTTAAGGAACAAAACAATGTTTTTTTACACAAAAATATAAAAAAAATTTTTAATTAATTATAATAACAATGTAATAATAATTGAATAATAATTGAATAATTTAATATCGAATGTGACAGTCAGACCACACAGTGCACACCTGTCCACCACAACGATTGATAACTCGCGATAAACGCAAAGACGTAGAGCCGCTATTCTGCGAGAGCGCTCCGCAAGATATTTCATCGATATCATATCAATATCATATCAGCGCTATAGTAACGCGCGCTGCCGGTACGCGGCTACCACGCGCCAGTATTTTCTCGTAATGAAAAATCGTCACGCGATAGTATATAAGAGGCGAGCCTGTGAGATGCTTGAACATGATATTTTTTGGGGATGATACTTACCTCTGATATCTCGATCATAGTACAGAGGTCCTATGCTTATTTATCTATACGTGCTTTTACATATTTGCATATCTACAAATATAAAATTAAATATAAAAATACTGTTCCTATTTTGTAAAATATAGATCAATAGATGTGATAATATCGATATGATATCGATTTGATATCGATAAAATATCTTGCTGATCTATCATTGATTGTAAATAGATGCAGCGTTGATAGAGTGTCGATCTTTTTTTCAAGATCAATAAAGAATCTAGTCGTTATCAAATCAAATGGTCCGAAAAATCATGTTTGATATCGATTTGATCATCGACTTGTGAACCAGGGTCGGTTTTTCGCCTTCGCAGGTAAGGGAAGAAAGTCGTCGAAGGAAAAGCAGCAACGAGAGCACTCGTTCGTGGACGGAGAGCTCTCGACCACGATTACTGCTAATTGCCTAGGATCAGGACTGAGTGTCGATTTCTGTTTCTGGAGCGCCTTTTATACTGCGCGAGAACGTTATTTTACGGTCCCCACGGTGGGGGTTGACAGCAGCGCACACGTGCGTCAAGAGCGCGTGGCGGTAGCTGTCAGTGGCGCTCGGTCGCACTCGACGACGCTCGGGCCCCGTCGGCCTCGCACATGGGGCCGGTCGCAGCTGTCGTTGCGCTCGCGTTGTTCGGCGGCGCTCGGCGGCGGTCGGGCCCCGTCGGCTGCTGCGTCTCGAGCCGTCTTACGGCGAGATCGCCTTACAAGTAATTAAAAATGGGTGGTGGGCGCATCGCGCCCACAGTTCCGCCCGGTGGGTGTTCGGCCGGGCGGTGTCCGACGGGTGTTAGCCGGAGTTACGATGCCTCTTCAGGGGTGCATCGTTACAACTTCTACGAGAACTGACAGAGAAAGTGAAGAACAGGGAATGTCCAACCCAAAAATGGCCCTTATGGAATGTTAATATACGCAGTGGTGCAAGTAATATAGAATAATTTTAATTGGCAATAATAATAAATATAAATAAATAATAAAAAACACAGTAGTGTACGATAATCATGCTTCCCAGTCGAAAATAAAGTTTTTGACGAGCGTTCGGCATGTGTTCAAAGTTCAAACGTCCAGTTAATTGTGTGAAAAAGTTTTCCAAGCCATACTTTATGTATCAGATAAATGTAAGAAAACTATGAAGCGACTGAATGATTTAAAAAACAAATCATTAGTTTTTACTACTGATGCTGAAATTATCTCTGAGAAACAAAAAGAATGTCAAATTCAATATTTTAAAAAGAGGGCATTAGAAGAAATACTGAATGTTCCAGAAATGAATAATGGTCATTAAACAATATAATAAATAGTATAAAATGTTGAATATTTTATGAGATTTTATATGTACAAATAAATTATAAAATAAATTACTAATATTATTTTAGATAATAACTTTTTAAATGACAATAGTAAGACATCAAGTAGCGAGGAAATCAACAATATTCAAATTTCTAAGAAACAAAAAAAGAGAACTAAAATTGGTCACAATAAAAATTTATGTACAAAAGAAGGATTGAAAAGCTATAATAACAAAAATAATAAAAGTTTAGACGGCATAAATAATGATGAAGGTAATGTATCTACATAATAAGGTAAATAAAGTACAAATTTTTGCTCTCCCTAGATAATTTTTTTTTAATAACAGTCGTTCTCTCTCTCTTTCTCGACCCAACTGGCCAAAAATTCAAAACATTTAACTCACGATGTTTCGACCGTAATTCGGTCCTTTTCAAGTGAGAAGAGCAATTACAAACTCAATTAACATATCCGCATACATAACGTCCATAACGTCGCTGACATCGTGCCCTAACTACATCATACGAACGTAAAGCTAAAAAATTAAAAGTTGACATTATCGACAATGAAATAACAAAAATCAAAAAGAAAAGATAAGTCAAAGAAAAAATTGGTTAATCAAAAGTCAAAAGTTAAAAATTAAAATAAAACTAATAATAAAATCAATTAAAAAGGCTTACAAATCATGAGCGTCAAGAAAAAATATAAAAGAGGTGTAGCGTGAAAAGAGAAACGTCGCAAGCCATATCGGAGAACACATCCCGACAGTATAACAGTCAAAATCACAATCAAAATAAAAGACAAAAGACAAAAAGTGTTCCCAAATAAAAACGAACAGAACCAAAAACAAAAAGTGCAGACTAAGTGGCACTGATAACACGTTCGTAAGTCCCAGGTAGATTTTCAGTGTTTTTTTAAAGATTGATTGTGCAATCATATTTTTTGATAAAAAACATTTCCGAGATTTCTCTTTTCTTGAGTTGTCTCTCCTTATATAAAATCTCAGGTTGATGCCAATTGAAATCATAATTGTAAGTGAGACAGTGCTTACTGACAACGGAATGATTGTCGACATTTTTTTTAATATCACGGAAATGTTCATCAATGCGTGTCTCTAAGTGCCTTTTTGTTTGTCCAATGTATGTAGCATTACAATTTGCACAATCAATCTTATATACCAACTCAGTCTGTTTAAGATTTTGTAGCTTATCTTTTCCTTTTCTAATAACACAATCTAACTTCTTTGGAATAGTGAGAAGTACTCTAAATTTAGCGTCACGCATTGTACGGCCAACATCACCGCTGAGACCTTTGAGAGACATACGGTATAGTAATAAATTTTATAGGATCTTGGGTTGCATTGTCACAGCTAGAGTCATTACTATTACTATTTCTATTCTGTAATTTGTTAAGTCGGACATTAATGTACTTATTAACCACTTTTGTTGGATAACAATTATTAGAAAGAATCTTTTTTATTTCGATTATATTAGAATTGTGAAAACGTGCGTCAGACAAAAGAATAGCCCGGTCAACAAGATTACGTATAATGTTAACTTTGTATTTAAGAGGGTGTTTCGAATAATAATTTATATATCGTCCTGAGAAAATGGGTTTTCGATACCAATTCGTGAGTAAAACGTTTCCCTCTCGAATCACTGTAGTGTCAAGAAAACTTAAAGAACAATTATTTTCCATACAATCCTTAAGGACTCTCGAAATTCAAAAATCAGTAACTTAAATTGGCAATGAGAGTCAGACGCGGTAGTTAGTGCGTGTTTAATCAAAAATGATTTATTTAGGGATACAAAATCCAATATTCCGTACGTTTCGGCACCAACATCGGGCCATCTTCAGCAGATATACAAAAAATTGAATTCTCGATTTCTCCATCATACCCAGCGTGTCGCGAGATTGCAAAGTCAAGAACCTAATACCGTAGTATGAATAACCAAATGATCGACATCTGTAAAGGAGTTAAAACTTAAAATTGGAATAAAAAGTTAAAACTTAAAATTGAAAAAACGGAGAACTGCAAATAACCGACTCACCAAATAGTCCGGAGAACGAGATCAGGGTAACAAACACATATTTTCATCTATGTATCGATAGTCGTCAGCGCAAAGTCACAAAATTATTTAAAAAACAATGCTTTAAGAGCTACATGATATTGTCACGAAGAATATAACGACACTGAGTAAAGTCGTGACGGAACAAACAATAAATAGATTGTCAAGTACAGGTTGAAGATTATAAAATGTAAATATGTAAATCAATAAATAAATATAAATTAACTACAACCGTGTATGTCGCGAGACAATGCCAAAAACGAAAAGTATGATTTACAGTTTCTCTATTATGGAAGAATAGGCATGGTGAAGAAACTCAGTGTCCGTTTGTAAATTGAGGCCATTTTTTTGTAGTTGGATGTACACCATTTCAGATACAAGTCTTTTGGATAAAAATTTTTCTTTATCAAGGATTAATACGTTATCCCAGTCAAAATCATGGTTACAATTTTCTGTATGCAGAGTAATAACGGATTTCGTAGCTTTTCTGCGAATATTGCTTTCGTGTTCAGAAATTCTAGTTTGTAACTTCCTCAATGTTTGTCCAACATATGAAGCATCACAATTTTTACACAAGATCTTATATACTACGTTTTTGTTAGATTTGACTGGGAGCACATCCTTCTGTACCTTAATAAACTTCGTAAGTTTATTAGAGCTAAAATAAGCCAAATTGACATTTAAATCCCTGGTGACAGTTTTAAATTTATCCGAAATACCCGATACATAGGGAATCGCAAACCAAGATTTTTTATCCGCATTCTCGTCAGTAAGAGTAATATTGTTTTGTCTAGACGTACGCTTATATAATAATGATTTAAGCCTAGTGTTAATCGTGTTAAAAATAAAGGAAAGCGGATAATCATTCTTTAACATTGTATCTATTACAAACTTAATATTTTTGCAATGGAACTTCGGATGTGACAAAAGAAATGCTTTGTCCACCATGCCTATAATTGTGCCTCTTTTTTGGGAAAGAGGGTGCTGCGACATGAAATTAAGGTAGCGACCTGAGAAAGTTGGTTTGTGGAACCAATGAAACTCTAGTAAATTATTATTCTTAATAATCGTAACATCCAAGAAATTTAATTTATCACCTCCCACTTTGATCGTGAATTGTAATCGTGGATGAAGGGAATTAAAAGTACTAAGTATAAAATCAATAGAATTGGGAGGGACTCCCATAGCTATGTCATCCACGTATCTACGATAAAACGCTAGCTTAAGACCAATAAGTCGCAACGCCCTCCTCTCCAAATCCTCCATAACAACGTCCGCTATGATAGGGGACAGCGGAGAGCCTATAGGATTGCCAAAATTTTGTTTGTAAATAACATTGTCAAATGTAAAAAACGTAGAATTTAAGACCAACGTCAAGGCCTTCAGGAAATCTTCTTTAGGTATATTACAATTTTTGGAAATGTATGACCATCTATTGGAGATACTTTGGATGGCTAAATCGATTGGAACATTAGTGAACAACGAAATCACATCTAAGGAGACAAGCACGTAGTCTCCATCAATATGTGCTCCGTTAAGTTCGTTGACTAACTTGAAGCTGTTATCGATGTGGCTAGCTGGTTTTGGTATGCTTTCCGAAATAATTTTGTGTAGAAACCAGGCCAGAGAGTATGTAGGACTATCAATCGAAGAGATAATTAACCTGAAGGGGCATCCCGTTTTATGAATCTTAGGCAACCCATAAGCTCTCGGCAGTATCCCATCACTACAGTACAATCGTCTGTACTTCGATTCAGAAATATACTTAAGATCTTTCCATCTCACCAAGACATCTCTGATTTTTTTAGTGAGTGTTTTGGTCGGATCGTCCTCAATTATCGTATATGTATCTGCATCCCGAAGCATATCCGTGATTCTTTGCAAATAAACACTCTTGTCCAAAGCCACTTTGCTGTTACCCTAATTGTCAGCTCTCGTAAAAATTATGTTAGGATTATCATTGACAAATTGTTTAGTCTGCTTAATAAGTTTAGAAAGTTCCAGGAAATGGGGGAGTTTATCAGGAGAAAAGGACAAAAGATTGTTAATTATAGGAATGGACCGATTTCTAATATTTAGCTGGGCGTTTATATCTAATTTATTTGTGTTGCATTCAATGCTTTTGAGAAACTCAATGGTGATTTTCCTTTTATTGAAGAAAGGAAGAGAAAAATTCTCCCCTAACTGTAACAAGCACTGCACATTAACGGGAATATGAGTAGAAGTTAAATTAATAAACCATTTATCCCTAACGGCAGTGAGTGAAGAGTTGACATCCTTGAGAAAGGCAGAAGATTCAAAACAAATTTCAAAAATTTTTTGTGGCGAAGGACTTTGATCGGAAATGGATGAAGAGGGTAAACAAATTGTGTTTGGGGAGTGTGTGGAAACACCATTATTGGCAGTATATCTGTAGTGTATTGGTTTGATATCCTTATCTTTTGAAAAATTGTGTTTACGAGTCAGCCACGCTAATTTTCTATCAAGGAATTTATATTCTTTTTCCAAAAAAAACTTAAAAGATATATTCTCGCGACAAGCTGGGTATGATGGAGAAATCGAGAACTTAATTTTTTGTATATCTGCTGAAGATGGCCCGATGTTGGTGCCGAAACGTACGGAATATTGGATTTTGTATCCCTAAATAAATCATTTTTGATTAAACACGCACTAACTACCGCGTCTGACTCTCATTGCTAATTTAAGTTACTAATTATTTTCCAATTTGTATGTAAATTTTAATCTAAAGTGATAACCGTTGAAAACATCCAACAACTCATCAATCCCTGACCTAGGAACTATCGCGAAAATGTCATCTACGTATCTTTTAAAAAAGAAAATATGAAAAATGAGTAACCGCAAACAATGTGTCTCCAAATTATCCATAACAATGTCAGCTAAAATAGGAGAAAGAGGAGAACCCATCGGACTGCCGAAGATTTGCTCATAAATCTGACCATTGAACGAAAAACTAGTAGAACTTAGAATTAATTTTTTTTAATTTTTACTTTACGTATAACGATGCAGTAAAAATTATGTTTACAGATTATATTGAATTGCAAGAAAATACTACCAATGTCGAACCCGCGCCAACAAATTATGCTGCCGAAAATATGGAAACTCATTCCAATAGAAGTATTAATTCAATCAATGAATCAATTAACACAGCTAACGGCAAGTCATTAGAAAATATACTTAATTATATTATATCAGCAATTTTTGTCAATGTGATTGTTATACTTCCAAATTTAATATGATTTATTAATTTATTCAATTAAATTAAGAAAAACGCCGTTAAACGGTTAACTGGATCTTGGTTGCCTAATAATATTTTCATAAATTTGTACGTTAAATTCTTCACCTTGGTAAACTACGCTCCGTTTCGGGCTTTCGAACTGAAACGCAGTTTTAACCAAAATTATAACAGCATAATCACATAATTAAATTGATAATCAATTTAATCACACTAACATACATCTTTTTAGGAAACTACAAATATTAACTAAATATATTATACGTGTATATTTTTACATAATATTAAAATTTATTTCTAGATACGAAACTTTTATTCAAAGCTATATTGGTAAACAGAAAAATTATGTTACAAATGAGGACAGATATGGAAGATCTTCGCTACGATATTCGACATGTACAGAATAATAATAATATACATATTTTTAATCCGGTCGAAGAATTTGGTGTCGAAATGCCCATTGCCCATAGAATCAATGGATGATTTCTTGGAATTTGATGAAAGTTTAAATAACCAAGAAACCTCTGAAAAATTTTTACGTTTTAAAAATATAAATTATTTGTATATGCAACAGGTTCTGCTCATATCTGAAAAAAATTGATTTTTTTCTATTTAACAGATTAGATTTATAAAAAAATGTTTGGATTGATCCAAAAATAATCCTACAAAAAGTGTCCATACAATATTAAGAAAAATATATAAGAAAAATTTAGCGTTACAATTTACAGCCGTGAAGAAATCTGGAAAGAGAAAAGTTTTTAAATTAACTAACACATACAAAAAAATAAGAGGTATATTTAATAGTGCATTGTGGTTGCTATATAGAAATAATAAATATATTTACATTTCTTGCATATTTTTTAGATATTATAATAAACACACATATTGACGTTCAGGGTGAACCGATAAGCGAGAAAATTTTTCACACAGCATTGGGAGCAGGCTTTTCAAATGCCAGAGATTGGGACGGCCATCGATCCAGAAATTAATATTTCTTATATATTCTTTTCAATGTTTTCCTTATATAATGTTTTCTTATTATATTCCTATATAATTTTTTGTATATTTTATATGATTGTAAATATTATAATTACAGTTTCATATTTAAAGTAAAAAAATATATAATTTTTACATTTAAGATATTTATAATTTATTTCAAAAGAGGTTGAGCAAAATAATTATATATATATATATATATATATATATATATATAGAAATTTACATAAAATATATTTCATATATTTATGTTAAACAAAATATCTGAAAAGTTTTAAGTATTTATTATTTAGTATTTACGCATACTTTACAAATATAAATTCTTAAAAAGCGTAAATGCTCAAGTTGTTTCAATTATTTAGAAATCTAAAAAAAAAGAAAACTTTCGGCAAACGTTGGACAGAGAAAATGGAATCTGTCTGGGTTTCCCACTTAGAATCGCACCTTGGGTAAACGTTGGACAGAGAAAGTGGAATCTGTTTGGGTTTCCCACTTAGAATCGTACTTTTGAAACATTACACTTCTAATCCGAATCTTTATAGATTACCCTATCAGAATCCACTTTTTTTTGGAAAATTGGAATAGATTCCAAACAGATCCTAGAAAATTTTCTATGCGGTTAATTATTTTCAACTTTGGAATGTTCCAACCCGCATAGAAATTTCCCAAAATCTTCCCAAATACAGCTTAGATTCCGATTAGAATGCCCAAATAGGTAAATCGCACTGCGATATCAATTAGGAAATCTATTTTTATCCCAGATTTGGGTTTTCTGTTTAGAATCGAAACAGAAACCATGCAGGAATTCGCGTTTCTTTCTTTCACGGTAGAAATCGGTATATCTAAAAGGAATCGAATGGGGAATCCTATTTTTATACCAAACATTAAATTTAGGTAAATCGCACTGCGATACCAATTAGGAAATCTATTTTTATCCCAGATTTGGGTCTTCTGTTTAGAATCGAAACAGAAACCATGCAGGAATTCGCGTTTCTTCTTTACACGGTAAAAATCGGTGTATCTAAATGGAATCGAATGGGGAATCCCATTTTTATACCAAACATTGAATTCAGTAGAATAAAAAAATAAAAATTACGTATATTGATCAATGTATATGTAATTAACTTTCATTTTTGTGCTATTTTTTTTGTTCTTTATTTTTAGAATTAAATAATATTTTGATCGCAATATTATTTAAATTATACTTTAAAATTATAAATAATTATTTATATTTAGTATTAATTATAAAAAATATATTGGTTTGTTTGATTAAAAGTTATGAAAAAGTATAAAAATTAATATAAAATTAATTCAAAAAACAGTACAATTTTTGTACAATTTTTTGTAAATAATCAACAGTAAGATATAATTTATAATCATTTTTATTAATGTAATAAAAAAAAAGATAAAACAAATTTTATTTTTGGCTTAAATTCTTCTAAATTCAAACATAATGAAACGCATTTTTGTTTTATTAAATTTATAGGATAAATTTCAACATTTGAGGAAAATTCGAGTATTTCACACATTTGTAAATCGCAGGAGTTGGTTGGATATTTATATATATTTTTTGTTTTTTCAGCTTTAACACTTTTTATTTTTACTTTGTTAGAATTATTTTCTTCATAACTAATTTGCTTAATTTGGAAAACTAAACCAACTTGTAATAATACGATATTATTCGGATAATTATTACTAATAACAAACGATTCATTTATTTTTAATTTAAAAACAAACGTTTTATTATTCGATTTTTTTAACTTTAAAATTTCAGAAAAAGGAGGAATGGAAGGCTTATTACACTTCTCTTTTTCACTTAATCTCCGACACACTTGCTCTAAAGGTTTATCAGCTTTTCGAATATACCGTTTGAGTAATCCTAAATAACTTTCGAAAGGATAACAGTTAATATAGTTTAAATTACAACCTAAATTTTTTGGATCATCTGCAACATGAATAAGATTGTGCATATTCAGAATTTGAGACTTTGTACCATACAACTCTGGAAGTGCTTCAAAAAACTATAATAAATATATTTTTGAAATATTATTATATGTTGTAAAATATTCACTGGACAACATCGGGAAAGCTGTTTCTAATATATTTTTTAATACTATGGGCCCACAATATAACAAGAAAAAACGAAATTCTGTTGCTTTCCACACTCTCATCTGTACTTCTCGGTCTTCTTTGAAATTCAAAAGGCACTTCTTTTCTCAAACACAGCATTCTGCGTGACAATTCTACTCTTTTAATACGACTTATCCGTGATAATTAATGACTCTAATAATAACAGTAATATAAAATTAATATTTTATATAATTTTATTTATATGTACTTATAAACCAGTCATTAATTATTAAATGTTTTGTTTTAGATAATGATTCTTTAAATAATACTCTATCGACAAGTAGCACTGAATCATTAACAAAACTTAATTATACTGAGAAGAAGAAAGCACGATTGAAGAGAAGAAAGGAAACTGATAAGCAAAAAATAAATGAAAAAGAAAATATGCTGAAAGAAATCAAGAAAAGAAAAATAGTTACGGACAAAATTAATAAATCAAAAACTTCAAGCGCTATACATATTGTAAAAAAAATATTAGATAAAAATGATGAAATTTCAGAATTTAGTTCAAATGATGAGGATGGTAATTAACATAGTAAAATACAACTTTAAATAATAAGTATAATTTAGTAAAAATTATTTTTTAGTTTAAAATTTTATAGAAATATAGAAATTTATATTTATTGATAACAGAGAAAGTAGAGATTAAATATCAGTAAGAGAGTTTGATAAAAAGAATGCATCGACTATTATTAATAATCAATCCATATCAATGACATCTGACGAATTTGAAAATCATTTTGCTGGTAACGATAAAGTTGAAAATGACGTAATTGACGCTACTAAAAAAGGTAAATCATTAAAAGCCGCTGAATATATTTATTTTTTATGAGAAATTGATATTATTATTATTATATATATAATTAGTATATAATTAATATATTATTAATATTATATGTAGGTACTTTTTATATTTACATTAATATTTAAAAAATAATATTATTTCTCTATACTATTAACATTTACTTTAGGAACAAACATTTTAAAACAATAATAGTTTACACATTTTTAATCCAATAAATGATTTTGGTATTGAAATGCCAATGGAATCAATGGTTGATTTCTTAAATTTTGACTTAACTTTAAACAATAAAGATACTGCGAAAAAATTTGTAGGTTTTAAATATATTAAATGTTTGTGCAACAATTCTTTTACCATACAAAAAATTGATTTCTTTCTACTTGATAGGTTAGATTCATAAAAAATTGTTTGGATTGGAGTACCAACAATCCTACTAAAAGTATTCACACAATTTTACGGAAAATATTCACACGTGATCTGGCTTTGCAATTCACAGCTGTAGGAAAATCTGGTAATCAAACAATTTTTAAAACACCTAATACCTACAAAAATATAATAGGTATAAATGCAGTTTTTAATGTTTAAGTTTAGAATTGTTTTTTAATGTTTAGAAAATACAAATATTTTATTTCTTACGTATATATTTTGGGAGGACTCCGGTTGCCTACAAAACGATTGCCTACAGCTTCGTTTGCACACACCGCATTGCACACAATTCCGATTACACACTATCTCATTTGCGCACAGAGCGATTGCCTACAGGCATTATTGCGCACACGTCGCTTTGTCTACACGACGATATTGCACACAGCACATTGCACACACAACCGTGTTGCCCATAGCGCATTGCACACACGACTGTATTGCACACAGCGCGTTGCACACACGACCGTATTGCACACAACGCATTGCACACACGGCCGTATTTTAAACACGGCTATATTGCACACACAATCGTATTGCACACACGACCGTATTGCACACACGACCGTGTTGCACACACGGCTGTATTGCACACACGGCTGTATTGCACACACAGCCGTGTTGCACACACGGCTGTCTTGCACACACGGCTGTCTTGCACACACGGCTATATTGCACACACGACCGTATTGCACACACGACCGTATTGCACACATGACCGTATTGCACACACGACCGTGTTGCACCCACGGCCGTATTTTGCACACAAGGCCGTATTGCACACATGGCTGTCTTGCACACACGGCCGTATTGCACACATGGCTGTCTTGCACACACGGCCGTATTGCACACATGGCTATATTGCACACACGGCCGTGTTGCACACACGACTATATAGCACACACGGCCGTGTTGCACACCTTAGTAGGTATCAGGCAAAAATTTTAAGTGATACCCTCCCATATTGTAGTGTATCGCTTGAAAGGGTATAAAAAAAGAAAAATGTTGGCGCGTTAGAGGTCGATACGTTGATCCGTTCAAGAATTATTTAGAGTCAAAGTTGGAAAAAGCCAAATTTTAACTCCCAAACGGGTCAACGTATCGACTTCTAACTTGCGCCAAAATTTTTTATATTTTATGCCCTTTAAATCGATATACTACAACATAGGAGGTTCCATGTACAAAATTAAATGTGATGTTTACGTGAGCTTCAAACAACTATCCAAGGTTAAAACATTACCACTATTTTATGTGTCCTTTGAAACCGTTCAACTTTTGTCTGAAACATTTTTCTCTAAAATGCATACCCAGCAAACACCAAGTTACATGTAACTATGGTGTTTGCTGGGTAGTTTTCCTACAAAATGCCTGATACGGGCGCTCTGATACACCCTGTATAGTAACTTTAGATAAAGAATTAAACATTCAGACCAATACATTTAGAGAAAGTGATAAAAAATTTGCTGGTGTTTCAAATTATCATTCCTAAAACATTATATAATTATAAGCATTGCGTGAATATATCGCGTTTCTATATATAACTTGTTGAAGTTATAAGACGGACGTTACGTAGTACATATTTCATAATTTTAATCAAATAATTTTTAATTCTTCAAAACAGTACTAAAGATGATTTCGTTAACGTGAAGTTATGTAAACATGAATAGCAATTACATATTTAAGGCTTTTGGATATACAACATACAACACGTATTCTTTTTATACATACCCAATCGCATGTTTACAGGGTAAAACACTTCTTTCAAAAAGATCAAATTTTTTTTTTCGGGGCAAATATCTACGAAACTATAAGAGATAGAAAGAAATTTTTTAACAAAAGTTGAATGGTTTTAAATGTATTTTGAAACAGTGACAAAAATGTTCCAATTAAAATATTTATTATTTTAAAAATTTAAAAGGAGTAATAGGATTTTAAAACATTTCTTGTCACTGTCCTTTCACTCTCTCTCTCTCTTTCTCTCGCCTCCTCTATACTTCCCTCTTTCTTTCTCTCTCCCCCTCCCTCCCTCTCTCTCACTCTCTCTCTCTCTCTCTCTCTCTAAAAGTTAAAAGTTAATATTAAAAAGACAGTATTTATGACCATCTGTGATCCTAGAAAAATAAGTAAGAGAAACGATAGTGATATTTATATAGGAAACGAAACTGTTAAAGAAGTTCAAGATACAAAATATCTGGGCATACTTATAGATAAGCATTTAACCTTCGAGAAGCACGCATGGTACATGGCAAAAAAAGTAGGAAAAAAAATAGGTTCTTTAGGTCGAATAAGAAACAATGTATAAGCAGTTATGTAAAAGTATTAATATATAAAACTATAATTGCACCGCATTACGAATATTGTAGCAGTATAATGCTGAATTTTAGTCAACGCTTGATGCAAATGTTACTTTCATTTATGTTACATATCTTTTCTCCTTTTTATCGCCTCCACCCTTATACAACCTTATCACCTCCGCCTTCTCGCACCTCTATACCCTCCCGCTCCACCGTTTACGTCCTCCCCAGCTCTCTCCAGTCGTACTTTCACCACAATCTTTCTCTCTAACGCAAGCACACCTATCACCATCAACGTGCCGGAAACGGAAGACTTCAATCTATTAATCGCGGACATAGAAGAGTATGTGAAAAAGGGAGGATGGGGAGGAGTAAAGCTGGGAGGGGTGAAAATCTACACGCTAATGTATGCGGATGATATAGCACTGATGGCGGAGGAGGAACAGGACATGAGAGCGATGATAAGCAGGCTGGAGGGTTACCTGGACATGAAAGGTTTAACTTTGAGTGCAGAGAAATAAAAAATAATGAGATTCAGAAAGGGTGGAGGAAGGAAGAAAAAGTATGACTGGAGGTGGAAAGGAAAGAAGTTGGAAGAAGTGAAGGAATTCAAATACCTAGGATACACACTGAAAGAAAATGGAGAACAAGAGGCACACATCAAAGAGAGAAAAAGGAAGGCAGCGAGGGTAATGAGAGAAGTTTGGGGGATAGGGAAAAGAATGTGGAAAAAGGATTGGAAAAGAAGGTTGTGGCTATACGACACCTTGGTTTGGACAGTGATGGGATACGGAGCGGAAATATGGGGATGGAAAGAAAGGAAGGAGGTAGAAAGTATACATGAAAGATATCTTAGATGGACATTTGGATTAAATTGGAGGACCCCAGGATATATGGTGAGAGATGAATCGGAGAGGGAGATGATGAGAGGCCGAGCTAGTAAGAGAGCTTGGAAATTCGAAAAGAAGCTAGAAGAGGACAAAGGAGGGGGAATAGCGAGAAAATGTCTGGAGGAAATGAAGGAGAGATGGAAAGAGGGGAAGACAATAGGAAGGTGGGAGCAAGGAAGAAAGAGTTATCTAGAAGAGTTAGGGGTGAGAGCCGAAGAGGAGGAAGAATTGGAAGCCGAAAGTTTGGCGAGCAAAGAGATTTGGAAACAAAAGCAGGAAAGGGGTGAAAAGATCGCAGGCTCGAGATACAACCGATGGTATAAATTTGTAAGGAAGGATGGGATACCGGAATATTTAAAGAAGGGCTGGGAGGAATCGAGGTGGAGTAGGATTGCAAAGTTCAGACTTGGTAATGAAATTAGAGAAGGACTATATTGGGAAGAGGAGGAGAATAGAAAGTGTAGAATGTGTGGGAGGGAAGTGGAAACATGGGAACACGTATGGGAAGAGTGTACGTGATGGGAGAAGTGGAATAGGGAGATGTGGCAGGAAGTGGTGGGGAGGTTGCTGGGAGAGGAGGGAGAGGGAGAGGAATGGATGAGGGCGATTGAGGGAATGAGACGGGAGGGAGGGAGGCGAATGGAAGAGATGGATGAGGGAACGGTATGAATGGAATATCTGAGAAAATGGAACGATTGAAAAGACGCAAAGGAAACGGAAGTCCAGCCTTAGAGATAAGATAGTTGTAAGAACAAAGCGTATAGGCGAGCGAGCGTATAAGCGTAAGCGTAAGCGTAAGCGTAAGCGTAAGCGTAAGCGAATAGGCGAGCGAGCGGGCGAGCGAGAGAGCAAGGAAGCGAGAGATCGAGGCTAGGGCGGGTTAGGAAGCACGAGTATGTACAGGGTTGGGTACATCCCTTCAAAATGCCAGTTGTAAAGGTTTGGGTACGTTCCTTAAAAACGCCCTTTAAGGCTCCTTTGGAGCAAATAAAGTACCTATTCTATCTATCTATCTATCTATGTAAGAAAATTTATGTAGTTTCTTCATAATAAAAATAAAAATGATTTTTGACAGCCAAAATAAAAAAGTAAGGCACAGTTTCTTACTTCTCTACGTATTATGACCACGTCTACCGCGTCTTCCACGAGATCTTCCGCGAGATCTTCCGCGAACATGTGAAGAAAATCCGTTCGTCCTATCATCGCCCAATAGTGCTGCCGGCTCCGATGTAGCAGTAATTGTTTCCGACACAATCAATTGAATGTAGGAAGATGAATTAAAAATAAAAAATATATATAATGTACAAAGTGAATCAGAACAATTTCTTGTCTTTCGGAAGACATTTCTAGCCCAATTCTGAGACATTTTCTTTTTTAAAACTTTATCCAAAACTTAATGTTTTAATTATAAAAAGAAATAGCGTATTACGAATCAAGTATAGGAGATAGGCAAAGATGGTGCAACTCGCCGTCAGACGCAGGTTCATACATACATAAAGGCCTACGTCTGACGATAAATTGCGCCGTTTTTGCTTACCTCCTGTACATGCTATCTCCGTAATTCGATAATTCTTCTTATAACTCAAAAATTAAGATTCAAAAAGAAAATATCGTTTTAAAATCGAGTTAGGAATATGTTTTTTGAAGGGATAATCTATGCATATCCAATGCTATATCAATTTTGATTGTACCTGTCGGATTTGTTATCTCTGGTTGATCTTCAATATTGGAGTATGATGTAGACGCAGATTCCTGCACTGTAACGAAAAAAGAAGTTTGAACAAAGACTATCAATAAATGGAAAATGAAACAAACATAACAATGAATATAAAATAATCTGTCTTATGAATGCACATGATATTTGTTGAAATATGCTACAACCAACACAAATATCATATATGTAGAGAAATATCATATGAAACAATAATAACAAGTACAACATATTATTATTTTAATTAATATACTGAGACAGAGCGAGAGCAAGCAAGTGTTAGAGGAGAGGTTGAAAAATAAAAAAATTTATATGTAATATATAAATATTGTGATACCCGTGTGTGCATCAAACAGATTGCGGTCTATTATTTCTTCATGGTTTATATCGTCTAAGGTATCATCTTGTGGATCTGCAACATAATTTTTTTTTCCCCTTCAAAACTATATATGAGTATCAAATTGTATATGACATATGTATATATATATATATGTATATGTATATATGTATATAATATATCTGTACATATATATGTATATAACATTTTGTAACAAACCAAAATTCTCTTCGGGCAATTGCGCTGTATTGCTAAGCGTCAAGAGAAACTCCTTCAATGTAAATCTGTTTAAAGGCTATAAAAGTTAAATATATGTAAATGTATGTAAATACATGTAAATATATTTAATATTATTATATATTAAATATATATATATAAGTTAAAGCGCGTTGAAAACTTATATATTAATTTAACAACATATGAAACTCAAGAAATAATAATAAGGCTGTAAAAAACGCTGCTTCTTTTTCTTTTAAAACTACCTAAAGGAGAAGTTTAGTTTACCTTCCCGAATTCAAAAAGGCTTGTGTCTCTGCAATGCGCTTATCAAGCAATATGTTATATCGAACTCGTGTTCTTTTTACGCTAAGTCCTTCTGTCAATATTCTTACAATATTTATCTCTTGATCGCGATTATTAAGTCACCTAAACTGTTTGCAAAGAGATAAACAAGTCATATTATTAAAACATATTAATGCGATGCGCACGGAACTTAGAAGTAATGAACAATACGTACAAAGAAATTGCCAAATATTGGGACAAATTCCACAAAATTTGTGAAAAATTATATTATGAAAACTTTCTACAAAATTGTTCGTCCGTACTGGCATACGAAATACAGAGACTTCTTGTTTTAAAGGGGGCCAAGTACGTCTCAAATAAGTAGTAAATTGTAACACAGCTGGATATCTTGTCAATATCATATCGGCTTCCTCTTGAATTATTTGCAATCCTCTTTCGAAATTATCGGCCGGTGCCAACGATAAGGCCATAGTAAGACCGAGAAGCTGCCGTTAAACCCAAGGATCTCCAACGTCTTAATACGGCCTATATAAAGAGTAATTAAACAAATAAATGAGTTATAACAATTATATTTCGTGGCTCGTTCTGAAGATTACAAGGTAGTACCGCCCGCTTCCGCTAGATTTCACCACGTCTTTAGAGACTGAAAACCAAAAATCCCCAGCGTCCTCCCGTCTGCCGGGACGCGCCACCATCTTCATATCGTTTCTGGTGCGCCAGATAGTAACCACGTTAAAGTTTCTTATATTGATTATTAAGTTATTATATTGATTTCAGACTCAATATTCAGTAATTATGAGTAATTCAAGGAAGAGAACTCATTCGAAAGACCGAGAAGAGAAAAGTATCCATAAGATCGCAAAAAAGATGCGGAATCTCGAAGAGAGGTTAGATCGCGTGTTGCGTCAAAAAGATAAGGAAAACAAAAAGGATTTGTCAAACAAAGGTAAGCTTGCAGTGGATATATTTCCACTGGCTCAGTTAATGTTGAGGCCTGATATTAGCTCAGGAGATCCTTCTCTTAGTAACTGGTAGAGCTCGGTATAGTACAAGGCATCCAGTTAATCTCTGTACCTTTTTTCTTTAAAAAAAAAACCAGGATCGCTCTAATGCGAAGAGACAGGAAAATGTGAGGGCGGACAAATCTGTCCCCCAATCAATCCTGGGGTCATCGAGCATTTCAAGTGAGGCTTTGGCGGCTGCCTTGGTTCTAGCTACGCAGAGTCAAATTCAGCCTTTAATTACGCAAAATAAATCTGCGAACTCCTTTCCTCCGTCGCAGGTGAATCAGACACCGGGAATTGAAGCGAGTGAGAAGTCTCCTGCTGAGGAAATTGTGCCGAGTGCGTCTTCTTTTGACGAAGAAACCTTGAAGCTTTTGGGCGATGACCCAGAAATGGAGGAATCTGAGAAATTTTCCTTGCAGCAGGATTTAGCTCAAAGATGGAAAGGTTGGATTTCCTCTGGCCTTAAAAAAGACATGCTAGAAGAGCTGTTGAAGAAATATGGACGTTTGGGCAACTGTCCCCTAGACGCACCAAAGCTTAATCCCGAGATTGAGGCTTCGTTGTCAGAGATAACGACTAAAAGAGACAAACATTTTGTGCAGTCTCAAAAAATGATCGGCTCAGCTATAGGTCGCTTTAGGTTCAGCGATTACTGTTATTAGTAAACAATGATGAAGGTATAGATAGGCTGCAACTGATTGAAAATCTTTGTGACGCGGGGAAACTTTTAGCTGCAACTCACTATAAGGAATCATTAGCGAGAAGAGCGTTTATCTCTCCGGGAATAAGCAAGCCATTACGTACTACGTTGGAAAAATCAAAGCCCGAGGAATTTTTATACGGTTCTGACCTTCAGGCAAAAATTAAGGAGGCTAAGTCTATTGTCAAGGTTGGCGGTGACTTAAAAGGGAAGGTCGCGCAAAAGCAACCAGGCGAGAAGTCTGGACAAGAATTTAAACTTCAAAAGCCCACCAAGGAAACAGAAGAATTTTTCATCGGTGGGCAATCGTCAACAGACTCAGCAGCGTCGACGTTTCCAGTCCAGGAGTCATTCGACCCATCAGAGGAAGGAGAATCGAAAGAGATCGGACAAAAGACCGCCGTCGAAGAGATATAGGTAAAAGTCATCGCGGGACATTTAAGACGATTCAAGGCTGAATGGAGCAAAATAACATCAGATCGTTTCATTTTGCAAGCAATAGAAGGTTTCAAAATCCCATTTATAGAAAAAGTTTCTCAAAATTATCCTCAGAAGGAGCCTCAATGGTCAGCGAGTGAAAAAGACTCCTTGAGAGTAGCTATAAATAATTTGTTAGCTGTTGGGGCGATTGAGCCGTGTGTTGATTCCGAAAATCAATTCTTGTTGACGTATTTTCTTGTGCCCAAACCGGATGGCTCACATAGATTTATTTTAAACCTGAAACGTCTTAACAAATTTATAGCTACTGAGCATTTTAAAATGGAGGACTTGAGAACAGCCACAAAGTTATTATCACAAGATGATTTTTGAGCCTCGATAGACTTAAAGGATGCGAACTTTCTTGTTCCCTTGCATAAGGAAAGTAGACGTTTTGTTCGTTTCAAGTTTGAAAACATAACTTATGAATTTACTTGCTTGGTGGCTGGTCTATCTGTGAGTCCTTGAATCTTCACAAAGATTATGAAGCCGGTTGTGAGCGTTCTTCGTTTGAAGGGTCTGGTTTCTATGGTTTATTTGGACGATTTTCTTTGCATCGGAAGCAATTATGCTGCATGCCAAGAGACCGTCAAATTCACACTAAATTTTTTTAAATCCTTGGGATTTGTAATTAATACAAAAAAGAGTAGCCTCATTTCAAGAACAAAGTGCAAATACTTGGGTTTCAATTTGAATTCAACTAAAATGGGACTAGAATTAACCGCGGAAAAAAATCAAGTTTAATCAGATTAATTAATAGGTTTCTGTGCAAAAAAAGGTGTGAAATTAGAGAATTTGCAATGTTAATTGGTTCTCTGGTTTCTGCTTGTTCGGCAGTAGCTTACGGTTTGGTCTATACAAAACATTTGGAGAAGGAAAAATTTATCGCGCTGTGTATTAGCGGAAATGATTATGATCAGATCATGGTCATCCCAAAGTATATCAAATCAGATCTTCTTTGGTGGAAACAAGCAATCCCCTCGGCTTTTAAATCCGATTAAGCAATTGCGATACAGACTAATCATTTTTACGGATGCATCGACTACGGGCTGGGACGCTGTTTGTGAAGGAGTCAGAACCCATGGTTTGTGGTCAGAATCAGAAAGACGGTTGCACATTAATTTTTGGAGCTTTTAGCCATTTTTCTAGCCCTCAAATGTTTTGTTTCGGAACTGCGGAATTGCGAGATTTTACTTTGTGTAAATCATACGACGGCAATCTCGTATATTAACAAAATGGGTGGAATTCAATATCCCAAATTCAATAAGTTAGCTCGGGAAATTTGGCAATGGTGTGAGAAAAGAAATCTTTGGCTCTTCGCCTCTTATATTGCCTCAAAAGAGAACATAGAAGCAGACAGAGAATCTCGCATACATAACATTGATACTGAATGGGAATTAAATCATCAAGTTTTCGACTCCGTCGTTGCCTTTTTTGGTACTCCGGAGATTGATTTGTTTGCTACTCGTATAAACAACAAATGTTCTCAGTTTTGCTCATGGCAGAGACCCGGATGTCTTCGCGATTGATGCTTTTACGGTTTCATGGTCAAGTTGGTTTTTCTACGCGTTTCCGCCGTTTGCGCTTATATTAAAAACCCTGCGAAAAATAATAACCAATGAAGCCGAGGGTATTTTGGTGGTACCAAATTGATCTACTCAGCTTTGGTATCCGATTTTCAATTTGTTACTTATTGATCGACCATTGTTCTTTAAATCTGCGGTGGATTTACTTTTGTCGCCGTGTAGATCGATCCAACACCCCTTGGCTCGAAACCTTTCCCTGGTTGTAGGGAGATTATCAGGACGGCGCTCATCAAGCGAAAAATCCAGAATGCTTCGATCGACATAATTTTGGCTTTGTGGGCAGATTCAACCTTGAAGCAATACAACGCTCCACTAAAGAAGTGGTGGAAATTTTATACTGAGAAAGGTTACGAAGTTTTTTCCTTAAATACGGAAAGCCTGTTAGAGTTTTTGACAATCAGTTTTGAAGCTGGAGCTACTTATGGATCGCTAAATTCTGCCAGAGCAGCTTTAGGCTTAGTGCTTCCAAAGGAAGTCACTAATGAAGCGACTATTTCTCAATTCTTTAAAGGGGTTTCTAGACTCAAACCACTGAAGCCGAGATATTCGACAACTTAGAATGTTGTAGTTCTGAGTTATCTTGAAGAGCAGTTTCCTTTGGAATCATTATCGCTTAAGCAATTATCTGAAAAGGTTTTAATGTTGTTGGCATTGAGCACAGCACACAGAATGCAAACTTTTTCACTTATTAAAATTGATAATATCAAGGTGCTTAACTCTAAGATAGAGATAGCGATTCCAGATCTCGTAAAGACGTCAAAACCGGGTAGATCTTAGCCTTTGCTGTTGCTACCCTTTTTTAACAAAAGAAAAAGACATAGAAGTTACCAAGGTTCTCCGCAAAAATACAGAATTTTTATTTTTATCTTCTCGCAAACCTTTTAAGGCAGCTTTGACACAAACCTTAAGCCGCTGAATTAAAGATGTTTTACGTCAGGCTGGTATTAGTACGGATATTTTTAAGGCTCATAGCACTCGTCATGCTTCAACGTCATCAACCTTTCAAAGAGGAGTTGACTTAGACACCAATAGACCGATTACTGCAGATCGTTCGGCCTTCGCGGAGGCAATTTTTTCAAATATTTCCGATGCTTAATTAAAAAAAAAGATTCCAACACCAAGTTTGAGTTATTAATGTTTTTTATTAAAATAAAGGGTATTATTCGATTGAGGAAGTATCCCTTACTCTGAACAACTACCTTGTAATCTCGAAACGAGCCACGAAATATAATTATGAATCAAACAAACTTACCTGTAAGTGAAGTTCGATTGTAATTATATGAGGGGCTCGTTTGAGATGATTACACCCACCCTCTAGTAGTTTCCTTCCCCTCCCTTAATTTTTATCTTGGACTCTGAAAGATATGAAGATGGTGGCGCGTCCCGGCAGACGGGAGGACGCTGGGGATTTTTGGTTTGCAGTCTCTAAAGACGTGGTGAAATCTAGCGGAAGCGGGCGGTACTACCTTGTAATCATCTCGAACGAGCCCTTCATATAATTACAATCGAACTTCACTTACAGGTAAGTTCGTTTAATTCATAATAAAACAACTTTATAAAAAATAAATTTTTTAAATCCCGCCGTTTTTGTTATTTTATAGCATATGCTATATACGTGCTTGATTGAAATGAAACCAGCAGCCGGTTAGTCGTGCTTCCGGAAAATTTTTCCTTGCAGCCGTCATAGCAGCGCGTTCGTAATTGCTGATCACCAATTGCACTCTTTGCAGTGCATTTGGACGGAGTTCCTTGACCTTTCGTCAAATTGCACTGTACAGATCTATCGTACGTTTTTCAGAATTGGGCCAGAAATATCACAGTGAAAACAACCTAGTCAAAGTGACGTCAAATTGTCATCAAATTGATGAAAAGAATGATGTCAAAAAGAGTGATCAAAATGATGGCAAAATGATGATTTTGCAGTCATGGCATCATGACTGCAAAACGTCTAATACCTTGATGGTGATTATGACTGTCATTTTGATGTCTGTTTGATGTCAAAGTAAATAATTTTCTCTACACAGCTCCTAGTAGAAATTTAATACTGTTTAGGAATAAGCCTTCAAGTTAATAATTTTAATCTTTAATTTTCAACCCGATCTCGCGCGCGCTCCGCTTGCGCCCGCGTGCCGTACGCTCAGCGTTCCGCGCGACGAGCGAAGCCGAGCCGGCCCGATCCGTCGGCGTAAACAACGCTCGGGTCGGTAGAAGACGATGATCGCCTGAGTCGACATTCCAACGTGTATTGAGACGGTTCGAATTTTGGCAATTGCTACGTGCATCGTGAGATAACGCGCCTACGCCTTTTCGTGATATCGGTTCCCTGCATTACACGCGAGGACCGTACCGGCTGTGCGGCGTGCATCTGAGTGCATCTCCACGTGCGCCTCAAACTCAGAGCGAATTCCGAGCTCTGTCGCCCGCGAACGAGTCTACGTCGCGGTGCTTCGTCTCATTACCGTCTTTCGTGTACCGTTGTCGTCTCCGTAATACAAAGACCAGAGTGCGTGCATTTAACCGCATCGTTCTAAGTGCAATTTGTGATACCGCTCGCCTCTACCGCCAACAAATACTGTAAGTGATTATTTGACTAGTGATTAATTACTTATTTTGAGTATTAAAAGTATAACTGTTAACAGTGCTTTTAATACTCAAAATAAGTAATTAATTACTAGCCAAATAATCACTTACAGTATTAATTAAATTTCTGTAAGGGCTAATAATAAAATTAAAACTAAATTACATTAAATAAGAGACAAAATAAAGACAGAAATATGTATATAAGGTTTTTTATTCACAGATTTAAACTCTGGTCTTTTGACGTTATGTGACAGGTACTTAAATTACTTAAATCGCTTAAACAACAACTTAAAATCACATGTTAACTTAAAATTACAGGTTTTAAACGTAAACCAACTTAGTTAACGAATATAGTTAACATAATAAACTAAAAATTTTTTATAAACGTAGTATGCTTATTGTTTAGTACCATACTATATATATGTATATTACATTAGGAATATATGCTATAATTGTGCATTTAAAAAAATCAAACAAAAATTTATATGTCATAATAAAAATAAAATATTGCACGTATAACAAATCATAAGAAAGTATTACTAAACTACTTTTAATCCCTGGCGGCAAAGCGCTGTTAGGGATTAAAAGTAGACAAAACTCAATAATAACTCAATAACTCAATAATAACCCTCTAATCAAAATACAATAAAAAACTACAAATATATTTTAAGCGTCAGAATCATGAGTTTCATTAACTCTCCTTCCATTAGCAGTTTGAAACCAACGCTTGATTTTGGCTTCAGCCTCAATAAGAAAACTATCAGGAATATTTCGTGTACCATATAGATACTAAAGGAATAACTTAATGCAAGTGAAATGAAAACCAACGGATTTATATAATAAATTTTAAAAACCTGAGGTCACAACTTACCAAATACAACTTCACATAATTTTGTATCTGATAACTTTATCTTATTGCCTTCTGACCCACTCCAACTTATCTGGCAAGACTATTTGAAATCAATTTAGACAAGATGTTTCCTGTAACACTACGTTCTGAGAAAACAGATAATGCGCTCGAATTGTGCTCGAATATTATAACCATAATATGAAAAATACGAAAGAAAAAAAAAAGAATTTTTAGGTCAGCCCCCCACTTTTCGTTTTTTTCAATTTTTTCGATTGTGCTGAGTTGTGCTAACATTGTGCTAAAATATTATTTTAAAAAAATAGAAAAAGTTACGATAAAAAAATAAATTATATCCAAAATTAATTTCTTTATCGTAACTTTTTTTATTTTTTAAAAATAATATTTTAGCACAATGTTAGCACAACTCAGCACAATCGAAAAAATTGAAAAAAACGAAAAGTGGGGGGCTGACCTAAAAATTCTTTTTTTTTATTTTCTTTTGTATTTTTCATATTATGGTTATAATATTCGAGCACAATTAGCACAAACCTAGCATAATTCAGCACAACTTCCGGTTCTCTAGGAACAACAATATATATATATAGGGGTGGGCGGCGGGGCTCGGCCTGTGTCTAGTAAACACGGGCCGAGTAAGCACATGTGTGCGCCGGCAGGGGGCCTCGGTGATCGATCTCACCTGGGCGACCCCCCTGCCGCGCGCGAGATACACGGCTAGAGGGTGGCCACAGACTTCGAGTCTCTGTCGGACCATCGTTTCATTGAAATGATGGTCCGGGCCACTCCTCCGGCAGTGCTGTCCCGCCGCCGCGCCGCAGAGAAAACGCGGCGGAGATGGGCCCTCAAGAAGTTGGACCGGGATTGCCTACTAGCGGCGATCCTGGTCCTAACTTGGGGAAGGGCGGAGAGTGACGCCCTTGCCGAGGGGACCGGGGAGGTGGATGTGGACGCGGAGGCGGATCGATTGGTGAAGGCCGCGTCGCGAGCGTGCGACGTGGCGATGCCCCGCGTCCGCACCCTTCCCCCCCGACGATCCGCCTATTGGTGGACGGACGAGATCGCCGAACTTCGGCACTCGTCCGTCCACGTGTGCCGTCGGTGGCTAAGGGCCCGCGCTGGGCGCGGTGCCCTCGGCGAGAGGGAGGCGAGGGAGGCCAGGCGTGCTGCCCGCCAGGAACTCTCCCGTGCTATCTTCGCGGCCAAAAAGAAGGCCTAGGAGGAGCTCCTCGCCACGGTAACGGAGGATCCGTGGGGGCGTCCGTATAAGCTTGTCATTGGCCCCCCCCCCGGTTGGTCGGCGGGGTGGTGGAAGCACTATTCCCCGCCGACAGGGGAGGAGAGGTCCTCTTCCCGGAGCTGAGAGCTCCGGAATGGAACGAGGACCTGGGGGTCAGTGAGGAGGAGGTGGCGAGGGCTATCCGCGGTGTCAGGAGGCGGATGGCTCCTGGCCCCGACGGAATCCCAGGCCAAGTTTGGACCTTGTCCGCGGGGGAACTGGCCGGTTGGATGCGGGAGCTTTTCACCGCATGCCTGCGTACCGGCCGGTTCCCCAGAAGATGGAAAGAGGCCAGTCTGGTCCTCCTGCCAAAGGCGGGTAAGCCCGCGGACTCCCCGTCCGCGTATAGGCCCGTGTGCCTGCTGGACGAGGTGGGCAAGATCTTCAAAAGGATCATTTCCGAGCGCCTCGTCCAGCACCTGTCCTGGGGTGAGGGAAGGGGTCTCTCCGACGACCAATTCGGCTTTCGTGCGGGGAGGTCAGCCGTGGACGCGATCAGGCGCGTCCTCTCCCGCACGGAGGCCGAGATTGAGGAGGTTGGGGGTGTCGTTCGACGTTGTCAACGCCTTCAACACCCTCCCCTGAGAGGTAATAGGAAGGGCGCTGGTGAGGTTTCGCGTCCTTCCCTACTTCATCAGGGTCGTCGGAGATTACTTCCGGGACAGGGGCCTGAGGTACACGGACCGGGACGGGGTCCTGAGGATCAGGCTCGTTGAGCGCGGTGTTCCGCAGGGGTCGGTGTTGGGACCCCTGCTATGGATCATCGCCTACGACCTGGTCCTCGGGGTGGCCCTCCCCAGAGGATGCTGGCTCACGCAATATGCTGACGACATATTCCTGGGGGTCAGCGGGGAGGGCTGGCGGGAGGCCGTCAGGCTGGCCAACGTGACGGCGGCGAGCGTGGTGCGCGCCATCCGGGCGCTGGGCCTGAAAGTGGCCCCCCCCCCATAAAACGCAGGCGACCATGTTCTACGGTCGCCTTGCGGGGAGGTCACCGCCAGAAGGGCTCAGCGTCCGGGTGAAGAGGACGGAGGTCCCGATCACTTCCCACCTCCTATACCTGGGGGTGTGAATCGACCGGAGAAGGAGTTTCGGCGAACACGTTGCCCGCGTGGTCCCGAGAGCGAGGGCGGTGGCCAATAGCTTGGCTAGGCTGCTGCCAAACATTGGCGGGGCCAGCGGAAGCGTGCGTCGCCTCTACGTGGCTACGGTCCACTCGGTGCTGCTATACGCAGCACCGGTGTGGGAGAATAGGTGGGCAGAAATGCCCGCCGTGGTGGGCAGTTGGCAGCGGTCCAAAGGCTTATAGCCAACAGAGCCGCCAGGGCCTGCCGGACCGTGTCACACGTGGGGGCGACTACTCTCGCCGGAATCCCCCCGTTTTACCTGATCGACAGGTCACATACACGCGTGTATACGCGGACCAAGGCGATCAGGGACGAGGGGGGGTGTCATCACGGTGAGGGTCAAGAGCGCGCTAAGGCTCCAGGCCAAAGCGATCCTCCTGCGAGATTGGGAGAAATTTCTCGAGAACCCCCACTTGGGGGGCAGGAGGGTCAGAGAGGCCATCCGGCCGGTTCTCGGGGAGTGGGTGGAGCGTAAGGGGAGAGGCCTTACGTTCCACGCGGCACAGGTGATCACCGGGCATGGGTGCTTCGGGGATTACCTGTGCCGGATCAGAAAAAAGCGCACCACGCGCTGCCACCACTGCCCGGACGAGGCAGACACGGCGCAGCACACGCTGGAGGAGTGCCCAGCGTGGGAGGAACAGCGACGTGTCCTCCGGGCGAGTGTAGGAGAGAACCTCACCCTCTCGGCCATCATCGCCGCGGCGGTGGCCGGTGGAGAGGAGGGTGAGGCACGATGGAGGGCGTTCGTCTCCTTCTGCGGCGCAGTCATGTCGCAGAAGGAGGCAGCCGAACGCGTCAGGAGGGGAGAGGCCCCCCCTCCTAGCGACAATGAGGGGAGCGACAGGGCGGGTCCGCGCCGCGGGCCGCCGCCGCCACGGCGGCGACGGCGGCGTCGTGAACGGAGAAGCGGCCCCCCCGTCGTGGTTCCGGCTCCGGGGGGGGGGGCGGCACGTGGCAGTGCCGGGGGGGGAGAGGGGCGCGATTAATGCGCACAGGAGGTTTCCTTCTCCCCCCCTTCTCCCCCTCGAAACGTGAAGCAGGCCGTCGCCGCCAGGCTATACAATCCCACACTCCCACCGTTATGCCTCACCCCGGAGGCGGGGGAGTCTTCCCCGAAAGAGGCTACTGGGCAAACATGGGACTTTTGAGCCCCAGGGATCCCAGTAGTTGAAGATTTTTCCTGCGTCAAAAAAAAAAGGAACAACAATATAAAGAGCACTTTACTCTTAAACACTCAAATTTTATAATTCAGATTTGTAATAATCTAGTGGTGAGTGTAATATTAATTACCTAAGACCTCTCTTTGTCATGCACTTATTGCATGCATATAAGCCGTTCCACCGCGACAAGGTGAAGGTTATTGGAACAGTTTTTTTGTTTTTTTTGTTTTTTGTTCTTTTGTTTTTTATTTTTCATTTTTTTTTTTGTTTTTTTAATTTTTTGTTTAATTTTTAAAATATTTTTTATGCCATTTAAAATTATAATTAAGAAATTTATTATCTAAAAATGTGTAAAATAAAATGTATTTTAAATATCTAAATGTAAAAGAAAAACATTTTAATATCTGAATATAAAATAAAAACGTATTTTGATATCTAAAAGTTAAGTAAAACGTATAATATGAAACCAACAGTTTATTATATTTCGTAGTTCACTATTCTTGTTTATTATTGTTTTGTTTATTAATTTTTCTCTCTATAATTTTGAAAGTGTTATCCCGGGAAAAAATAATTTTATATAACTATATGTAAACATATAAAATTATGTATAATTGTATATAAATATGTATTCTTTTATGTAATTTCATATAATTATATCTAGATTCTTATATAAAATTATAAAAATTTTTATATAATTATATGTAAGTGTATATATTTATATATAGTTATATATAAGCATATATAATTTTGTACACATTAGAAAATTTTGAAATGCATACATATATATTATTATATATACATATATATTAAAGTATACAATTATACGAAATGTATATTTTTCTATATAATTATATAAAATTACATCAGATTCCTCACGTAAAATTATATATAACTTTATACAATTATACATATTAATATATTTTTATATAAATAAATATGGAATATATAGAATTTTTCTGAATATAGTAAATCCTAAAATACATAAATTTATATAATTATATATAAGAAGCTTTTATCGTAGATTATATATGATTGTACATGTTTATATATAATTCTATATAATCATACATAAACACATATTACATTTTTAATTTCGGATTATCCGATAGATGGCATCCGATGGGATTTGTTTCTCGTATTTAAAATTTGACGAACAATGGTATAAGAACGGTATCAAGAGACACGGCACTCACGGCAGTATCTTGCGCCAAGTGAATCAACTAACTTTTGTATCAGATGTATGATTGTGGAGTCCACTATTATAAGAAAGTGGCACACTTTATTTAAAAATTAAAAATTTTCTGCAGTGGATGCGAAAAAGTTTACAAAATTATGTATGATTATATACAATCATATATAATTATATACGACAATATACAATCCTTTGAAAGTAAACCCTAATATGAAGTTATATATAATTATATAAAATTATATAAAAATTTGTAGAATCATACATTTATATATATATTCAGATACAATTATATCGTTCCAAATTTGACATATAATTATATATGAGCATTTACATATAATTATATATGATTATATAAAAATTTTTTTCCCGGGATGCTCGTTTTTAACTTTTATAACTCTGCTTTTTAATGTATTTTTATGTATAAACAAAGTACTGGATTTACAGTAGTATCTTCAGTGATAAATTGATATTTTTTAAATAAATTGTCGAAGAAAATCCATGTTTGTCCATAGGAAGCGTAAGCTGAATAGTGTCCAACCGATTTTATATTGTGTCCTTCGCTGTAATGTATAATGCCAATTAAGGAAAATGATGCGTTATCAAGTATAAGAATTTTCGGAAAAGTTTTAATCGCTACTTCGACATTTTTATCTGCAATACATTCAATTAACAAATGCGAATGATAATTTACCCTTAACTCTAAATTTTCTTTACATTGTTTGCATTCTTTATAAAAAAATGTCTATTTGTCACTGAAGATACTACTGTAAATCCAGTACTTTGTTTATACATAAAAATACATTAAAAAGCAGAGTTATAAAAGTTAAAAACGAGCATAACACTTTCAAAATTATGGAAGAAAATTAATAAACAAAACAATAATAAACAAGAATAGTGAACTACGAAATATAATAAACTGTTGGTTTCATATTATACGTTTTACTTAACTTTTAGATATCAAAATACGTTTTTATTTTATATTCAGATATTAAAATGTTTTTCTTTTACATTTAGATATTTAGAATACATTTTATTTTACATATAGATACTAAATTTCTTAATTATAATTTTAAATAACATAAAAAAATATTTTAAAAATTAAACAAAAAAATTAAAAACACAAAAAAAACAAAATGAAAAATAAAAAAAAACAAAAAAAAAACAAAAAATTGTTCCAATAACCTCCACCTTGTCGCGGTGGAACGGCTTATATGCATGCAATAAGTGCATGACAAAGAGAGGTCTTAAGTATTTAATATTACACTCACCACTAGATTATTACAAATCTGAATTATAAAATTTGAGCGTTCAAGAGAAAAGTGCTCTTTATATTGTTGTTCCTAGAAAACCGGAAGTTGTGCTGAATTATGCTAGGTTTGTGCTATATTGTGCTCAAATATTATAACCATAATATGAAAAATACTTTAGGTCAGCCCCCACTTTTCGTTTTTTTCAATTTTTTCGATTGTGCTGAGTTGTACTAAGTTGTGCTGACATTGTGCTAAAATATTATTTTAAAAAAATAATAACAAAAAAGTTACGATAAAAAAATCATTTTTGGATATATATATATAATTTATTTTTTTATCGTAACTTTATTTGTTATTATTTTGTTAAAATAATATTTTAGCACAATGTTAGCACAACTCAGCACAATCGAAAAAATTGAAAAAAAACGAAAAGTAGGGGCTGACCTAAAAAATCTTTTTTTAAATTTTCTTTCGTATTTTTCATATTATGATTATAATATTCGAGCACAATATAGCACAAACCTAGCACAATTCAGCACAACCGTGAAAATATGTTAATTCTAAAAGTGGGGGGCTAACTTCTAATAGATCAATTTATTTATCGTAATATGACACTGATAATAATATACTATACCACAGAGCCGGGATTTACTTGCACATTTCGGGCCGATTCCCGAGGCGACGCCTCCTATTCTCCCACTACCGCTCGAGGCTCAGCGGCCGAGCCGCCGAATGCTCACGTGACGCGTCACCTCAGGATCGTCGCGCGTGCTATAAGCATGGTGGAACTGTAATCGCTCCCTGTGGCCGCTTGCCACTATTTGTTCGGGCGTCGCGCGCTCTACGCAGGGTAGGAGACGCCGCAGCGTGTGTAGGAGCGTCGAGTGAGCGAGGCACTGTATATAATAAATAGATGGTTTATTCTAACTTAACTATGTACAGTTGTTGTAGTGTTAGTGTGCTGAAGGTGGCCCTGAAAAGGGCCGATTGGGTTCTTCTTGTGCGGTGGCCCTGAAAAGGGCCGATTGTTTCTTCGCGCTACTGCGCTATTCGCTCGCGCCAGATGATGGCTGGGAGCGTCTGTGTCCGCCGCCAGAGGCCGGACTTCCTCCAGGCAGGCGGTGTCCCAGGTGGCGTGAAGGACTGCTCAGGCTCCTCTGTCTGCGTGCCTTGTGACACGAGCGGTGGAGGCTCGTCGGCCTGTAGCTCCTGCGACGATGTGACCTCCCACTCCTGGTCGGTCTGCACCTCCTTCGAGTCGTGGCGAGGCTGGTGTTGTACGCCTCGATGAACTCGGGCCACAGAGGTGGTCTGCGTCCCCTGATGCGTTTGCCCCACAGGTGATGGTGGCAGAGGTGTGAGCAGAGAGGGCCGCGTCTTCTCCGCAGGTGATAGTGGTAGCGGCGACAGGAGTGAAGGCACGTCCCAGGATAGCCGAGGTGAGGTGTAGCGCCGAACCCTCACGTCCCACGTGAGAAGCACCTGCCGTGGAGGACGAGTCCGTCGTACCGGCGAGAGGTCGAGCGGGATGAGCTGCCACGGTCTGCCTGGGCGATGGTCCAGGGGCCGCTGCGTAGATCTCGGTGGCGGCAATAGGCGTGACGCTGCTCGTCTCGGCGGTGGTCGAAGCTTCTTCGGCGGCAAGACGACGGCAAGGTTACAATTGCAAAACCCCTTCTTCCACTATCAGGCACTGAGCTTGGATAGCAGTCGAAAGCTGTCTAGGCCCTCGCCGCACGGCCTTATATATCCTTCGTGGTTGAATTTTAAATACGAGTAAATATGCCATCTGTTGGCGGCACTCTCGTATAGATTCGCGGGCCGCACGTTGGGCCCACGCGCGTGGCGCGTGATCGGCGAGCGCGCGCGCGGCGCGCGTACCGCCGGGGCCGTTCCGCTGGCCCGGTGGTATATGTACGGCCGGAGCCGTTACTCCGATCGCTCGGAAAATTGTGTGTGTGGTCGGAAGACCGCCACACCCCCGAATAATATTAAATAGCTAGTTATATATATAGACTGTTAGAATATATAATTTTAATTAGGACAATAGTTTCCGCGCCACCCATGGGGTACTATTGCTGACGCGTTTTTTTTTAAGTGGTTTCCCCAGTAGGCCTACTCCACTAAAAAGAAAAATAATGTGAAATTCATTTATGAACAAAAGAGCGGAAATCAAAGGAACAATAAATATTTTAAATATTAAGTCGATTTTCTAGGCCGTTTACATGTTTTTACAATAGATGGGATATCTATAGGGATGTTAGAAGAACTAGCACGCATTAATGAAGTTAATGATTCATCGCTTAAAGAAGAACGTTTATCGGTTTTTATGATTATCATTTTCGAAAACGAGCATTCACATAAGTATGTGGACTCAAACATGGAAAAAATTCGAAGACCAAAATTTTTAAGATTAGGGTAATTTGAATTATTTAAAATTTTAAAAAAATCCGCTCTTTTTTCTGGACGAGTTTTGAGGGAAAGATCATTTTGCAAATCGCAAAGTTCCTCTTGAAATTCTACATTTTGTTGTTCGATTTCCGCAGTGAGAGGATTTTCGAACAGAACTAAGTCCCTTCTAAGACTTTCGAAGTCAGTAAAACGCGTGTCGAACTGACTTATTAATGAGTCAATTAACTGAATATGTTTTATAAAATTACAGCTTGTGCAGTATTCTTCAAAGAGAATCTGGCAAGAGGGATAAAAATGAAGAGTATCTTTTTCTAAATGATTTTTAAATAAAATTAATTTTCTACGAAATGAGTCAATATGACTAACTAATTGACATATTGTTTGGTTGGGCTTTTGCAGCTTTAAATTTAAAGTATTTAAATGATTTGTTACATCGGTGATAAGAGCGAGTTCACAAACAAAGTCCGTATCTTCGAAGAGAGATTTAATGTCATCATCTTTGCCACTAGACATTTCTTGCAAGAAAAGGAAGATCTCTTTTCTTATCGCAAAAAACTTTTCTAAACATTTTGCAGCACTGAGCCATCGGACTTCACAATGTAGGGGTACATTTGTATAGAGTGCATTATGTTCTTCGAGAAAGAGTTGAAATTTTCGATGAAAAAGAAACTTGTGGCCGCTTTTTATTGAATTGATGATTTTTGTAACAGTTTTCATGGCGGTAGACAACTTTATAGCTTTCCCACATAATGCTTCTTGATGAATAATACAGTGAATAAGGGGAAATTTTAAATTGCAGTAGGTAGACTATCCCGGTTCCGACCCATGGGGCAATGAGGGGGGGTGAGTGGCGGGGGGGGGGGGGGTATTCGAGGGGCTAAGGGGATGACGTCACCCGGGGAGGGGGATGACGTCACGCGGGGGAGGGGTGCCGCGTTAGGGTCGCGTAGGGTCCGCGCGGGGAGGGGTGCCGCGTAGGGTCCGCGCGGGGGAGGGATGCCACGTTAGGGTCGCGTAGGGTCCGCGCGGGGAGGTGTACCGCGTTAGGGGTAGGGCCCACCGCGCCGCCGCCGCCGCGCCGCCCGCCCGCGCCGCCCGCGCCGCCCACGCTCCCGCCCGCGCCGCGCCGCCCGCGTTCGCGCTCGCTCGTTCTTACCTTAATTTGGGGGATGCCCGTGTCCGCGCCCGATGGGGTGACGCTCGAGCAATCGTAGAATTTCCCGGAGTAATTGTCGACAGCCTAGTTCACCCCAGAGCCGCGTCCACCACCACCACCATGTGGAGGTCGCAGACCTTCCGCCAACAACCATTTGACGAGGTCGTCGTCGTTCGAAATGCGACCCGGGCGTCTTTCGCTTCTTCGTAGCAGTCGAACGTATCGTTCGGCTTGTAACTCGGAATCATGTGGCACTGAAGGCACCACGGTCGTGTACCGAAAAAAAGTACTTCCAAGTCTGGTAGATTCGCACCCGTATAAGGAGCCATGTATAGTGATGCAACACCTGCGAAAATTGATCATGCAGAATACGATGGCTCAGATTTGTTGACACTTATCGGCATTGAAACAGCAAATATAAAGCTGATTCTCTATGGCATTATTTCACTGCCGATAAGTGCCAACAAAGCAAAACTATCGTATTCTTAATGATTTATTTTCGCACCTCGCTATAGCATCACACATACACACGCACAAAAAAGCAAAAACTGATGACTAAAAAAAAATTTAAAAACTGTCACCGCGAACGACTTGCGCTATACAACCGGCGAGCGACAGTTGCAGACTGAGGCGTAACTGCGGCCAGAAACCCGCTAGAACGCTCGCTCGATCTGTAAACACGAGACACCATAACCGAATGGCGCCGTGATTCTTTCTACGAAGAGTCAAATATCGTAGTTTAGGACGGGCATGTCAGGTCATCTTTTACGCTCGTAAACAAATCGCGTCTTGCACTACAGAAGCGAGCGCCGATGTTCAGGCGAACGTTGCGTATATCGCTCGAGTGGAAAATAAAGCCGTACGTCGTGACCTGAAAAAAGACTTTATTTTTCTTTTACATATATATTCATGCGAAGTGGATGGGAAAGGAGATATAAAATACAACATTGTAATGTACATATATGTTATACATTTATTCATGTAGATCTACTACATCAAAAGATTTCTCTCTCGATGTAGCATACATAATTGCATCCATTGCATACGCTATGAGTTCACAATCTACAATTGACGTTAGATCGTGATAGTGATTGCTGCGCAAGAAACTAACGGCGTCGCATTTGTTTGTAATACGATTTGCTCGTAGAAGACTTCCAAACTTGCTGAGGCTCTTATCTACCTTTCTCGAATACTCACATAGCTGGAGTCATACCAACTCGACGCAGTGTTCGAGTTCGAAGAAAACATAATAGTTGCAGGTTTCATGTACAAAGAAGTATTGCCCGACGACAATTTTACAAGTTTATCGTCACGCATTTGCACAACTTCGAATATTATGTTTTCGTTAATAGTCGGAATAGTCAGCGACTGGCCGACAGCTGACCGCACGAGTTGCTCGATATCCGTGCGTCCATTGATGAGCTTCTTCCACGTGTAATGAAGCATCGCGATTTTATTTCCTCGGTTGTCGCCAAGGACCAATTCGACAAAGGAGGATTCGTGTGGAGGTTTCAGACTGACGCTGATCCCAATGTTCAAATATTTGTAAGCTGTAGGTGTCAATGCGTATCGTCTGTTGAATAGACGCACCGCACGACGCTCCAACGAAGTGCTGTAGAAAAAAAAGAACAAGATGAGTCTTAAAATAAGAAAATTGGAAAAATTATAAAATAGGAGACTCTATAATTGAAACGAAACTTACTTGTTCGCATTCGATGGAGTTGCAGCTTCGGGAATCGGCACGTAATAATTCGTGCTTGCACCACCACCACTGTTGCTTCCCGCAGCGGAGTACATTTTTCACTCTCGGTTATGGCAAGTCGACCGTTTGTATAAGACGTTTGCATAAAATTAACGGAGCGTATACGCGAAAACACCCTACCCCTTTTTTTAAATTATGACGTGGTGGGGGATTAATGCTTCTAGAACGTATTCTGAGAAAAGGTGTTTATCAAGGTTTTGAGCGAACGTGTTGGGACATGTTTCACTGCATCATTCGGTCATGACGTCGCTTAATGCGAAGCGAATGCATTGTTCAGGCGGATTAAATATGTAAACAATATCCACGATTAAATATCGGAGATAAAAAATGTTTGTCTCGATGATTTAACCGTCGCGGTGTCGCGGTCATGATAATTATTTTTTCTAGGAAGACTTGTTTATCGGAGGGGTTTCGGTTAACGTTTCGATGCATGTTTCACGGTGCCATTCGATTATGGCGTCGCGGTGTATTGTTTCATCATTTTTTCTAGGAAGACTTGTTTATCGAAGGTTTCGGTTAACGTTTCGGGACATGTTTCACGACGTTGCTCGGTTATAACGTCGCGGTGTCCTATGGTGTCCTCTTTATTGTTTATCGAGGCATATTTCACGGCACCATTCGGTTATAGCGGTGCGTATTATTTTGCGAGCGCCGAGATCAGGCTGCTAGACGTTGTAGGCAAAATAGTGCGTAAGCAGAACGCAACGTCTGAGGGATATTACTTTTCTGCGACGCCATTCGGTTATGGCGTCGCGTATTACGAAGCGAGCGCCGAGGTCCGGCTGCTGGAATTTGTATACAAAATAGCGCGTAAGCAGAACTCAACGTCTAAAGGATATTACCTTTCTGTAACTTATATGCTGAACAATAGATCTGATGACACTCTGCAGTAGATGGAAGAAGAAACGATACGTGATGCTCCAGTTGGAAGGAGAGAAAAGAATAATAGATGAAATATATAAAGATGAATGAAGCGCGTCAGAGCCACAGTATATGATTTGGAAGTCTGCGCGTCAGTATAATTCGCTTGAAAAAAGTAAAGTGGGTACTCGATGGTTTGTGTGTATGTGTGTTCAGTGTAGAAAATGATTTTTTATGAGAATCTAAAAAATGGAAATAGAGACAATGGAGTCGTCCGCCGACGAGCGGATGGAAATAGAGACAATAGACTTGGCTGAATCGTCCGACAAAGAGCAGGTGCAAATAGAAAGAGTACGAGACCTACGAGTAGAATTAAATGAGTTGCCCGACGAAGAATTATTGGAAATTATAGACGAAGAGTTAATGGAATTTGAGGCAATAGTAGACGAATCATGTGACGAAGAACACGCGTTGTCGGATGACAGTGACAACATCAGTGACCTTTCAGGAGAAGATCTGACGGAAACTGTCAAAAGGAGAGTGCCTACCGCGGAAATCCTTGCGCTGAACGGACGTACAAAGTGTTGCGCCATAAACATGTATTATTCCACGGGTGGTGCCTTAGCCGTGTGTACCTCGTGTATGATTAGACTGGCAGACGCGGGTGTCGGGGACATGTATGCTGTTCGAGAGCATGTAACCGAGCTGCAAGATGCGATATCGGGAGAATCCTGTTTCAACTGCAGACTACCGATGTACGTGATCTTCCCCCGCAATATGTGCCCCATTTGTACACGTTGAAAAAAACATTAACATGAATAAGTGCAAGCCTTTACTCGAGCAACATGTTGAGAAGACGTTACTTACGTAGCCATGACGAGTACTACAGGAAGTGCTCTCAACGCAAAGGGATTGAGTTTTACGATATATTTTATATTTTATGGCAGCTCGAGCTGGATCCGCAAAGAGAACCGGAAGTACAACGAGCATCGCCGGTGCAGTGTAGCGACCATGAACTCGATATATGTGAAACTACTGAACGCATACGTAAACCGCAAGTCTATAGCTGCGCAATTACGTATCCTTTTTGGTGGCCTTATCGCGTGAGACGCGAAGTGTATACACGAATGCGGAATGAGTGTATAGAAGATGATCACGACTTTTACAGTGCAAAGGACATATATAAATGGACAATACAAATTTATAACAAGATCAAGTGTGGACACGCAGAGAGTTTATACATTGACATTGATGCAGGTATTGGGAGGTGCATTAAATTGGTGGTGACGGACACATCGCGATCTTTAACCTGTGCGTGTTTGAACGATCCTAGCCATACAAAGACGTTTTATAAAGGTTATGATGAGAGTCATAATTTTGATATCTTGCTGGAGACTTATAAAGATGTTACACGCTTCGATCCTCATCAGTTAACGTGTATGCGATATCACATTCAAGAGTATGAGCGATCGTGTGTACGGTGCGGTCGAGTCGCGTGCAAGTGCTCCGTAGAAGTGTGAGAGAGACGGCATAAAGTGTGCGCCTTTACGCGAGTACCATGGAAAGAATCCGCTCTTACGAATACTTTAATGATTCTATCAAGTATGCCCATCCTTGTAGACAAGATATCGTCAATGCTTTGAAGGACAATAAAGATCCGCGAGGAGAAACGTGTGTGCAACAAATATCACCAGTGCAGTTTCTTCGCGATCGTGAACTCGGTATACGCGGAACCAGTGAACGCGTAGTCAGACAAGGAGTTGTTATCAACAACACTGAGCATCTATATGACTGGCCTTATCACCTGAGACGTAAAGCGTACAGACACTTGTGGAAACATATGATAGAGGAAGAAGAGGAAGAAGAGGAAGAAGAAGACCTAAGAATGTTAAGATGGACAGTTCGTTATATTCCATATTATTTTAAAGTGCGCGATGAAGCATACTATAACCGTTGCGCGATGAAAATTATTGAAAAGATCGAGGGGTATGACTTTGAGACTCTGTACATTCAGATTTGTACAGGTATTGGGAAGTACGTCGAATTGGCGGTGATAAACAACTTGGAGTCTTCGGTATATAGATGCAATTGGAATTATCCAGCGATTATTCTTGAAAACGCTTTTGATCATAACGCAATTGT